>JASDQU010212067.1:0-18595 GCA_032191745.1 Picea mariana | reverse complement strand
TTGGAGTTCATCCATTTGTGCACCTTATCAATCATGATAAGACAATAATGAGTCATCTATACATTTTTCCAACAATGCATCATATACCAATGGAACCACATCGATCCATCTTCATCATGTATCAATGAAAACTCATTGATCCATCTTCATCTATGCATTCTCATCAAGGAAAATAAATATTATATTAAATCAATCATCAATCAATCAATCCTTTGAAATCAATCAATCACTTGACATCAATCAATCAAACCATTGGCATCAATGACAACATGATCCAACACGTGATGTTTTGGCATGTCCGACTTGATGGAGGGACTTTGGAGGCCTAACATTGCACTTCCCTTTCCCAACGCTTCACTGTGGGAGCCTAATGTCACCTTAGAAGGGCATGACATCACCATTTGAGGGATATTTAGATGTGTTTTTTCATAATTTGTAATTAAAATGGAAATTTTGTAAGGTCGACCCTTTTGTTTTGATATTGACATTTTTAAGCCAAAAGATGATATAAATACACCTTTGGAAAATCATTTTACACATAATTATTCCTCACACAAGAGGACAAGTCTGGAATTTTCTCCCTAGTGGCATACTTGGCTGAAATTACTAGTGTGCACCTCTTGGAGTACTTTCTTTGGATGCTTCTTGATGATTTTTGGTGGAAATTTTTGCAATTAGGTGTTTTATGCTTGATTATTATTGGTGAAGTAAGTAGAATCTGTAATGTCTTTTCATGCTTTCAATGGTTATGATAAATTTTACTTGTTCATGTTGAATATTACGATATTTCTTGCTTAAACACTAGGAGAGGGACATAAGGTGTTTCTTCCTCTCTCTAATTCTTTCCACTTATTGAATTGTGAAGAGAATCTTGCCTAGATTAGGTTCCTAAAACCCTAAAGTGATATCATGTTAGGATTCCTATTCTAGTGTCTTGTTGCAAATATATTTCAAGTGTCCAAGGAGAAGAGGAATTCACTAGAGTCCAAAAGAGCTTGCACTCTAGCCAACATTCCATCTTTGAGATTCAAAGTTTGGGGCCTTGAAGTGCCAACACCTTAAGAGTTTATCTCTCCATCCTTAGAAAATATTATCATTTATTTCTCCAAGTTTTTTTTCTGTTGTAAATGACCCCATAGCCCAAAATGCACTTGTCTACTTGCTCTATCTTGTGAAGGAGTTGATCAAACTACTCTTACATTCTATTCTCCTAAGCTTCTACTAAATTTTACTAACCCTAGATTAGACAAAGCTACTAATTATGCTGCTGTTGTTACAAAACATTGCTACAACCATCTAAAACCTTGTAATTTGTTACATACACTAATCTAACATTATCTTAACATGCTCAAAAGTTGATTTTAGAAAGTGTTAATTGATCTATTGAATGAATGCTAAGTTTTCAATGTACTTTCATGCTATTCTGAGTTGTATTTCTTGTCGCTATTACAAAATATTAATTTCTATTGTAAATTGGTAATCTGGTGCATTTTTAATTCAACCACCACATATTTACATTGTCTATTGTCTGCTAAGGCTCTACTATAATTTTGGTACTTTGAAATTGCTATATATATATATATATATATATATATATATATATATTGTTCTTGTTCCAGGCAGGTACACAAACTCTTTTCCTTGCATCAATTTCATAGACATAGACCTTTGAATTGGGTAACCAATGAGAGGGGGGTATATCTTGACCAAATATTTAGATTTCCCAGCCCTTTAGTGGGGATTTTCTACTAAGCTGACAGTGGTAGGTTATCCTGTTGTTACTCTAATTTGAGTTACTTTTGTGGGGATTTGACATAAGTACAAATTGTTTGATAACATTTTTGGCACCGTTTCCAGGGAGTATCGAGTCAATTTTCCTCAATGACATATATTTGGTAAGATTTCCCTGAAGCCCTTATCTTACAAGCTTACTTGGCGAATCCATTGATGGTGATTCCCTTACTTCCTTTCATAATACTAGAAGGATTTCATGGTGACTCCATTGGTGACAACCTTGT
Organism: Picea mariana; assembly: GCA_032191745.1. Classification (NCBI taxonomy): domain Eukaryota; kingdom Viridiplantae; phylum Streptophyta; class Pinopsida; order Pinales; family Pinaceae; genus Picea; species Picea mariana. The sequence continues at coordinate 16,577 of JASDQU010212067.1, read as the reverse complement.
AATAGACAACCATGGCTTCTCCATGGGACTCGGGTGATATTTTTAGACCTTTGGACATGATTAAAATCTTGGGTGACCCTCAATGGATGCCTGAAAAGTATGATAAATGGTTTCCAAGGTTCACTGGTAATGGTGTAACCACGACTGAAGAGAATATGAATAATTTTTGGGATTTCTTCTGAATCAATCCCATGAGTGATGATGCCAAAGACTTGGTGATGAAACTTTTTTTAGCCACTCTTCATGACGATGCTAGAATATGGTATTAGGGTCTCGCTGATAAAAGCATCGAGACCATGGAACAATTTGAGGAAACATTTTTTGTAAGGTAGCTAGAGAGGTAGTGGGGGGGCCGTTTCTGAAAAATTTTCACAGAAATATACTGAAAATTTCTGGAATGTCACGACCCTATTTTTTCTTCTCCGAAAAACAAATCTGCAATAATAAAAAATATTTGCCCACAATGTATGCCAAGGAAAGTGCTCTGATGCCACTTGTTAAGAACTAAATAATAAATACAAAATCACCACAACATATATACAAGAACAATATGCAAAATCTTCTTTATTGCTATCAAACCCTTGAGGTAGGGCAACACCATACAATGGATCCTATTATGGAAGGGATCCTCTTCTGTTCACTTGCCTCTTCGAGGGGGCATCCTCCTAATGAGCTTCAGCTCCAAATACAATATTTCTCTTCATATCCCATTACATTGCTTGAACCCCTTTATATAGTGCTACCATCACCTAAGCACATTCTAGAGGAGGAATCTTCTAGAAGTAGAACCTTCTAAGAAGTCCTCTTACATTTATTGTATCTAACTACCCATTTATTATATATAACTACCATAGTGGGCCTTATAGTGGACCTAGTCCACCTTACATTGAATGACCTCCACTATTATCACTATGGGCCCTTTGCCCCCCCCACTACCTCTCTAGCTACCTTACATTCTTTGTACTTCCCATGATTCTTCTTTCTTGATGAGAAATGATCAAAGAGAGCTTAGATTTTTCCTAGTGTGAATTTATCGCATAAAATTTTCCATCCTTGACTAGCCTATAATGATTCTCTCTATTTTTGAAAATGGAATCCCTCACGTATAAATATGGACTTCCCAATATGACTCCACATATGTCTACGTGAACCACATATGCAACTAAATATGTCTACATTTGATTGATGGTAAACTTGAATATGAACTGTTTTCGCACTTTAAATTCCACATCTTGCCTTACCCAGCCCAAGGGGTATGGATGTGGATGATATTGAGTCTCCAAACCAATCTTATCAACCAATTGTGCAGATATCAATTGTATTGTGAACTTGGATCGAACACAAAATCCACCTTGCTTTGATTCATGTGGATTTTAATGCAGAAAAGTTCAGTCATTTCCTTCTCCTCCTTGTGACCACAACTAAATATTCCCACCTCTTTCTGAATATTAGTGCATTTAATATTCCCTTCTAGTTTTTATGTGATATCCACCCATTCCTCAACATCCACTGATATTAATGCTTTTTTTTTTTTGTTCTGAAAATATTTGGGGCACTTCTCAGGGTGCAGTTACCAAAAATTCTCCTCAGAGTGTCCCTTTCGATCACATCGTTTACATTGTTGGATGGAAAGTGTTTCTTCTTGTGTTCCTTCTCATTCCACTTCTTCTTGTTTTTCTTCTTTCTCTGCTTCTCTTGTGGTCCTACTTGCTTGTGATGATTTGTTTTTTTCTTCTTCTTACCTCCCTCAAGGTATTGCTATTGAATACTAACCTCATCAATTATCTTCGGTCTAAACAACATCATTTTCCTAAGAATATGAAGGAAACAATTCCCCCAAATACTTTACTAAGATGTCTAGACTTTTGACGAAGACTCCCATTTGAATTTCTCTCTTCTTGAACTTTTTAGTGAACTCCTGCACTTATTTTTCATGTCTTTGTCTGAAGTAATGCCATACTATTTGCTGGAGTTCCTCATATCCTATTGGATAAAACTAAGATTTGATCATGTTTTTGAAAACTTCCCAATCAGTCACTCATGGATCATTTCCTAGTGAACTTATTACTACATCACTCTCCCACCATGTCAAAGAATGGCCTTGAAGCTTCAACCGAGCAGAAGAAATAATTTTGTTTTCTAGTTATTTAATGCATATTGAAGTATAATTCCATCTGTTGTAGGCATTGGTTCAGCCTAATAACATCCACTTCTCCAACATAGGGATTGATTTCCACCTTAACCTATACAAGAAAGGGTATATGTGTCTTGCTGTAGCTACACTCTCCCATCTCTGGCTCATTCTTATGCTCTGTCTCTGGATTCTTTTCTTCCTTCTTGGGGCCTTCATGAAAAGTATTTGTTGAGGGTGTTTCTTTGCTCTTCACTATCAATAACTGTGAAACCATTGATGTCAACATGACCAAACTATGCTCAAATCAATCCAACTTGATCCTGGGATCCTCTTCCTCTTCTCCTTCATAATGTTCCCCTAACATTCTTGATGCTCTACTTCACTCTATCCTTGGGATGAACTCTTGTCCACTTCTTTCGTAATCACCATGGGTACTTACCATGCAGGTCTCACTGAATGCATTCAAACTTATACTCTAATACCATATGATTCGTAAACATGAGGCTTATAGCCTATCCATCTCACCAACACAAAATTATCTGTAAAATAATTTTAACCTTATCCCTTTGGGTGACGAGAAATTATCGACCAATCAAGCCATAAATTGAGTCAGCCCAAACAAATATGGATTCAACTATCTAGAAGTCGAGTCAAAACAAAAATGAGTTGGAAAGATAGAAGTCGGTGTTGGGCTCTAAAGATGTCCTAAAAACAACCTTAGTTTAACATTAATTTATCAACCGAGGATTCGTCTTTTCTTTCAAGAATATCAACAAAGTCTATGCAGATAGTTGTAGAGGTTAAAATCGTGTAGTCAAAGAAAATATGAGTTTATCAATAATCAAGTTCCTCACACATTCATTAAAAACTCTGAAACTAAGATCTTACTCAATAGAATTTCAATCTGATTAATGACATGATGTGAATTAAAGACATTAACTAATTTGCTGAATTCATCTAGCTAGGAAACAATAATTTAATCTATTAAAATGCTTAATAAACCGATCTATCAATGATTGTCTAACCTGATGGAAAAGAACAACTATGTACTGTAAAATTGAGAAGGAACAACAAATGTAACTTTAAGCGAAAGGAACAACAAATACTGATTTAAGTGAAAGGAACAACAAATACTAATTTAATAAAAAGGATAGCGTATGAGAAAATGAGAGGAACTGTCAAACAATAAACTACAACAATGGGAAATGGAACAACAATCAATAACATTCAAATGAAACATCTATCCTCTGTAATTAAATAACATACCTAATTTATGAAAACATCAACACACTCACACATTTATCTTAACTATTTCAAAGAGGTTTAAATCACAGAATTGAAATCAAATTGATACGATTACAGATTGAGATAGTAACTCCTTCTGACTGGGCCCATGGTCTTCAGAAGTACTGCTGCTAGAAACTTAGTATGCAAAGATGGTAAAAATGCTCAAGGCTTCTATTAATTCCATGACTGGTAAAACATTTACAATGGACTGCTTGTACATAGCAATTCAGAGATCTAAATGCTTGGATAAATTTCTTGGATATTTCTCTATGGTTCATCACCCTCTATATATTACAATGGTATGGGTGAATTAATCTACCCCGAGGATCGAGAGATCCTCACGATTTCTTTTACTATTTATAAAGATTACAAAATAGAGAATCAATCTTTCCTCAAAACTGCTTTGTGCTTGATTTATTCGACCTCCAATAGCCTATGCATCTTAGCTATCTTGATTTTAACAATATTTGTCCATTTATGAAATAAAATCAAACAATTCAAACCGAAATTTAGAAATGATCTAATATCAATCAATAATATTTCTAGAAGACTTTTTAATCATTTTATTTCCTAATTATCTCTAATTAATAGAAAATTCAATCAAGATTATATCATAAATCATGGTGATAAGGAGGACATTTATACCTTTTTGTCAACTCAACATACCCCCCATCTTACCTTCTTGCATGTACTCATGAAAGAAAAGAATTTATATGTAAAGAAGTGATGCTGAAGGGAGGAGAGGTATTTTCCCCAGGTCTCCTAAACCCATTCTTACTTCTGAGCTCTTCAAAAGAAGCTTCTTCCTCCTTCTTACAGATTCATAATTACTCTGATAACCCTCTGGAGGATACCAAATAATAGGAGGACTATATCTGCACCCAATCCAGGCATGCCCTTCATCCAAGATCATTTTGGCATACCTCTCCAACCTGAAGGTAGCTGCATGAAAGTTTTTGAAACCAAAGGGTTCCCTACTCTTGACTGCATTTGGGGAGACATACCATCTTAGTTTGGAAGAAGAAATAACTTATTCTTTAAGATACCTAAAATATGGTATACCTGAACGTACAACCTGTCGTTGGATAGGAGCAAAAGATTCTACAACCTTCTCCCTTTTCATGAATGTTCTATGCTGCATAATGGCTGCAAAGGATTTAGGAGGTTCCCCTCTGATCCAGAGGTCTAGCCCAGTATCCCTTTTCATGAAAACCTTGTGTGATTTCGCCCACCTGGTTTGGTTCTTGGTAAAACACAAGAATTCTTGACGTTGTATGTCCCCGATGAAAGGATTAGGGTTCTATTTCCTGTTTTCTCCTAGGATGAAGTTGTGAAGGTATAGCTCACACACAAAGTATTTTAATCCTTCTTCTTGTTCTCGAAAGCATGAAAAAAACTCAGAAAAAATGGTGAACTCAAAAGGTTTTCTTGCTCTAATAGATTTTATCCTTAGCAAAAAATAACGTTCTAATAAAAACAAGGTGTAATTAGTAGCAAGAGCCCTGCAATCTACTATATTAGAATAAACAAAGAAAATCTCTTTGATTTGATCCAAAGCTTTATCTAACTGGACTTGTACTTTCTTCACCTTTCCTTGAGCCTTGCTGAGCTCAACAAAAGTCTTGTTCTTTGTTGCTGACATGGCTTGAAGTTGTTTCACAAATTTTTGATACTTTGCCATTGTTACTGTTGTTCTAGAGTCTGTACTTAAGGCTTAGAAGTACAGTGTCTAGGCATCCGAAAGTGAATGAGGGATAAAGAAGGAAGAAACGTCAACCTTCGGCAAGGGAAGCTAGGGATGATTTTTGTGTTGGCATTGTCTAGCTTCCAATTGTTCCTGGATGTTTATATTCCGTTCAATCGCTACCCATGAACGTTCGAGTTCAACCCAGGTAGTGGCTGTTTTAAGAATATTATCAAAAAGGTTTAAGGAAATATGTGTTTTATCTGATAGTCCGGGTTCGATATTAGGCTGTGTTGTTACAGGGACAGTCATGGAGGAACAAAAAGATAAGAAAATCTCAGGGGGAATTTAAGTGCTATGTCAATTTCAATCGTATAAAAGAGAGTTTACAGTTTAAGGAGTGAAAATAGGGTGCAAACCAAAGGCCCTATCCCGTAACTAAGTTATATTTTAATAAAGATGTATGAGGTGGGAGAAAACATTTAGTTGTCTATGATGCGAGGCTCGTATCAAGGGAGAATCTCACTTATAAATAGAAGAAGAAAAATGTAAAGAAATAACCTGATGAAGCATAAAATATATATAGAATTCTGAAAGTGTTGACTGGTCTTATACCTGCTGATAGCTGGTACAGAGGAAAAAAGTAAACAATATAGAAAACCAAAATTCATTCACTATAGTAGAGGTTGTACTAAATTATAGCGAAGCATTCATCAGATACAAATATAAAATGAAACGAAATATGAGATACAAGGAAACAAACTCATAACACAGTCATGAAAAAATTGAGAATCTTTGGATTTGCTTTATATTACCTCTTAAAAAAGAAAACCTCTATTACAATCGACACAAAAAGGTCCAGCCTTTTTTCTTTCTTTCTAAGGTATATTTATACAGTTTTACATAAGATGAAACATCAATCGTTACAAGATTTTTAGTTATGATAAGGAGGAGAGAAATTGTTCCATTTCTTCATCTATGTCTTTACTTGGTACCAGAAGCTTGCCCTCTCGCATGCTCGGTACGAGTGACACATCTTTCCACTAGCCGAGATATCAACCTTGACGGTTCCGCTTGACAATTGGCCTCAAAAGAGTAACAATCTCGGGCTAATTGCGACAACCTTTCTTCCATCTGTCTGTCTATGATGTCAATAGCGCACAATTGCACACTTGGTTTAATCATACATTTATCTATTTGAACTATGTCTGCCATAGTTACTTGTGAGATCTCGGCCGAATCTCTTTCTTCTTTTTCATTTAAATCAAGTGAGATTTTTGCTATATTCATTTGACTCAATGCCTTAGCATTACCTTCGCTATCAATACCTAACAGATTACCATCTATAGAACCAAAAGCCTCTTCTAAGGATTTTGTTACCCTCTTGGATTGCATCTTACCTTCTGATATACTGTGCTCCCATTCTTTTAACAATTTGGTCTGCTCCGAAATGGAAAACCTGGGAGTACTTCTCGATTCCCTGCTGTTTGTAGCTATTACAGCCTCTTGAAAAGCGACCCGAGTTGCACCAGCTTCTCTTTCTCTGACAGATAAATTTTCCAAAACTTGATTAACGATTAAGAAGTTGTCCCGAATTACCTCTACCTTGGCGAGTAAATTTTGCTGGGATGCAGAAACTTTGCTCCTAATCTCCATCACCTGGGACTGGAACATCCCGATATTTATAACTTTACTTTCGACGATTTCCACTCTAGCTTGTAGCTGTTTGATCAAGTCTTTTTGCTGGCCCGTTTGTATCTGACCATTCTGAACCACCAACTCTGCTTGTTCGAGCTTAGTTTTGAGCAGCTCTATCTCACTTTTATCGGCCAACCTTGCTTGTTCTATCCCTGTGCTCGCCTGGTCCTTGGCAGCCTCCTCTGCTGTGGCTAGTTTGGCTTCTAGGGTTTTGATGAGGTGATTTTTTCTCTTCACCTGGTTTTTCAAAACCCTGATTGAAAATTGATTCGCCGTGGCATATGCCCCTAATGTACCATCTATTTCTATTGTGAATTGTTCATTCTTCTTGTCTTTCCCACCGGTTAATACTTTTTACTTCTTGGTTGTTGATTCCCCTTCCTGATAGAATTCTCTCTTTACCACAACCTTTCTCTTCTTATAAAAAAATAACTCATTTGGAGGGAGCTCTTCCATCCTTATGGGTCTCAATCCTTCATTTAAAATCCACCCCGTGTCAATGTTTCCCTGAGTTGATTGCAAGGGAGTAATGGATGCGATGGGATCTCCGATTTTCTTAGCTAGTTGCCCCGAAGTAGTAACTGAAGTTTTCTTTTTTGGCGGGTCGAGAGTATTTATCTCTGTTTTTGGACTCTTAGTTTTCTCTTCCCCATCCTGGTGTTTTTCTTGGCTGGGTGTCGCATCTTTGGAGCCTTCGACTTCCTTTTGTTTCACCTCTGCTGTACTCAGATTCTCACCCCACAATACTGTGGGAAGACAACTGCGTCGATGTTCTTGGAATTTTAGAACATCAGCCCTCTCTTCAGGTGCCAGGGTTTGTATCCGAGCCAAAATATAGGCATAAGATCTTGCGCCTCAAAAAATGTTATTCGAGGGTGAATTTTCGTGTTCGAACCTTTTGAGTCCGCAACTAGCCAAATGATTACTTACGACCCTTTGCGGATCGTGCTTCTTGAATTCAATAAGAACCAATTTTAGGTCTTCTAGAGCTGCCGCCTCAGCTTTAGCATGCCCAGAATCTAACAAAGAATAAGAATTTAAATGAATAGGAAAAGGTGGCCATACCTTCTTTGAATATCCCTTAAGCTCCTTGCTTATGCCACCGATTACGGTTTGCCTAGCAACCTCAGGACAAGCTAGCTTGTCGGGTATAAATAATGGTAATGCATGCAGGGGAACAGAAGCCATGAAAACTCTAAGATATGAGAATTCAACTTCTACATACCAGTCAACTATACTACTCAAATTCATCACTATACTGTCGGAGATCCTGGGTGGCAGGTGGCCGAAAATAGTGACATACAACGGTACCATTACCCAGTTAAAGATTTCATATACGAAATCTGTCGCTTTGTTTTCCCACAATTTTGAATGATAGACGCGGATGGGCTCAGCCTCTGATGGAGTCCAACTCCAACTCATTAAGGGAAAGGGTGTTAGAAAACACATGGCGTCCATAATGTATGCGAACATAAAAAATGAAGCAATCTTTCCGCTCTCTTTCTGCGCCCGATACTCTGTAACTTGACTGGTCAAGCTATCAGACAACATTTTCGCCTAGTCGAAGGAATAGCCTTCGGTGAYTTGATGTATTAGAGGCACCCATTGAAGAAAGAAATGTGTGGTGTCCTCTCTCCCGTATAATCTGCAGGTTATCATAGCTATATATTTGAATTGTGGTTCCAAGGAAGCTATTGAATATATACCATTACTGTTTGCCCTGAACTTTGCAAGGTGTGAAACCCAATCTMTGATTAAGCTGGACATAGTCTTGTCATATTGCACACATTCCTTCTGTTTGAAGTTCTCCAAGAATTCAACATCGTCTGTAAGGTTCGACACGGTAGGCAACTTGTACATAGCYTGCAGTTGTTCGGGTCTGAAAGTCTCGATGGTGACCTTCTATTCATTGATGATGGTTCTGGTTGGTATGTCCACATGGTCTAATGCCCACTGGACCATATCATAGTAAGGGAGAAGTTGTGGCTTGGCCGCTACTTTATGCATTCCAGATTGGATGACGATCTTATATTTGGTGGTCAGGTCATCTTTTTCATTGTCACTGGAATCATCAGAATAATCTACTAATTCGGTCTATAGAACATCAGAAACAAACGACCAGGTCCAGACAGAGTCGACACTGGTGGTGAAGTATCGGCAACGTTGTTTGAACCTTGTCCCGAAACTTCAACGTTGGCTTTAGACGCTTTTCGCGGGGCCATGGAGGGGGATCCTGCTTTAGCTCTTCTGCGATAAAAATATGTATACATAGAGAAATTAGTTCGCTGAGAAAAGTGTGCTCTACATAATATAGGAATGAATTTGTGATAACAGACAAAAACTCTATATATTCAAAAAAACTTGGTACCTTTTAAGAACAGATTGGTCAAATCACGCTTAAATATAAATTTAGCAATAAAAACCCAATCTTTACTTGTCGATTCGCCTTGTTTCTAATTAATGCCATAAATTTTGGCGGTTCGAAATGTCAATTGGCGTAAGGAAGAATTAAGACTACCTCGTAAATTGTGCATGCATCAAATCACGGGAAATACTGGCTTAGCTCAATTAATTAGGTTTTTCCAAAGTTAATTAATCTTTCGGTACTTGCTGCATCGGGAGTTTTCGCTTTAACTCTTTGAACCTCTAGCACTCGAGATTGCGATGATTGTCTTTGGTTAATAAAAAATGTAATTATGATTAGGCACTTAATTAATTACGTGATTATTTATATCGCAACTTTGCGACTCGGAGCTTCGAAGATATAGTTTCTGGGAAGTTCGTATGCCGAGTTGCGAAATCGCGACTTCGCGACTCGGAGCTTCGAAGGTATAGCTTCCGGGAAGTTCGAATGCCGAGTTGTGAAATTGCGATATCATGATGATATGTTTTAATTAAAATGGAGGATAAAACTGGATTAAGTGTTTGATTAATTACGTTTATATCTTAATCACAACTTTGCGACTCAGGGCTTTGACAGTGTAGCTTTTTAAAGGAAAATACGCCAAGTTGCGAATTCCCGACAGAGTTTAACCGTGGCTAAGCTTTTTACCTTTATCATTAACGTGGGTTACTAAAACAAGAATCTCACGGTTTTGGCTATCAGGGTTACGACAGTAAGACTTTTGGAGTTGGTAAACGCCGAGACGCGAAACCCCGATGATGCTTAGCCGTAGTTTAGAAAAGTTTTACTCTCGCTATTGACCTGGGTAAAACTTTAAAGTGATTTCGCCGTTTCGCTCTTCAGGACTTGTGAACTATGTGATTTATAACATCTGACATATGAAATTCCGAGGCAAAGCAGGGGAAAAATCATTTGAACGAAAAGTAGAACTCGCCTTGAGAGTATGATAACCATCACCGCTCACGTGATGAGACTTTAGAGATTTTGGAACAGATGAAGAAAAATATGAAAGCCATCTTTCGATTTCAAGAATTAAGATATGAAAATCAAAATGGGTTAAAAAACAAAGGAGGCTCCAACAGTTACCATTTCATTCCTACATTGAGTTAGAGTCTGTTGGGTTTGTACCAGCTCTGCCTCCAACCTGTTGACAATGGCACCCTGTTCAAGGGACTGAAATGCTTCCTTAGTCTGAACAACTGTCTATTTGTTGCTAGGGCATCTATCTGGGTCTCTGTATCAATTGTCTCCAAAGGAGAAAGAAAATTTTTAAGAAGCACTTCCTCAAGTTGGACAACTATTTCTTCTGCTGCTGGAATCTCTGTTGTTTCCAAAGGAGCAAGCAATTCTGTTTGTGTTCCAACAAAATTGGTGTGGGCTGTTTTCCTGGGAAGTGGGTTTCTTCCTTGTGTTCTATGCCTTTTGGATTTCTTCCTCTCATAGGACTTGTCAGCTTCATCCAACTGTTTCCTTAATTCTCTAATTATATCTTTGAGTCTACCAACTTTTTGTTTCAATACTTGATTTTTTAAACCCTTTTTCTCAATATCTTGTTTTTGTGTTTCAACCTTTTGATTTTATTGTGGCCTTTTCCTGCTGTTTTCTATTTATGGAGAATTTCAAGGTCTTCCCTACCCTGATCGGCTGGTGACTGCTCCCTTATTTCTTCTGTATTCTCTGTCTATTCCAAAGGATTGTTTACCTCAATGTGAGGTTCTATCTGTTCTGTATCTTCAGGGGATGGCATATCCATGTCAGGGAGATCCAAGGTAGGGTTTGAAGAAGAAGTTGGTGCTTGGTGTTCTTCAAACCTGCCTGTGTCTTCGGTAATTGATGTACCTAAGTTCCCCAGTACTTGAGCCATCTCTACCTCATAATTTTTGAAGAACTATTATGTAAGGCTTTCAAGTGATGGATGTTCTGTCTGTGTATTTTCTTGAGTGTCTTGTGAGGGATGTTCCATCTGCATAGATTCCTGAATGTTTTCAGGTTGAATTGTCTTTTTACCCCTTCTTCTTTTCACAGTAGAGGTTTTAGGAACAAAAATTGTTCTTTGTCTCCTCTTCTTTGATGTTTCTGCCTGTTTGGTATGAGTTTCTACTAGATGGACGAGGTTTTCTTCAATTTTAGGATTGGGTAGTGGAGTTTCAATTTGGGCACTGCCTCCTTCTTCCTGAGCTGTCTCAATTCCCTGTGAGGGAATTTCCTGGTGGATTTCGGGTTGCTCGATTGGTAGGGGCCTATCGGCCTCGATTAAATATCCCTAGGTTATTTGAGTTTGGCTCAGGACTCTATTAAATTTACTAGTCCATGGTGACTAATTATGGTGACAAGGTCTTTATCCTTCTGAGTTCTTGCAACAACTTCATGTAACATGGCATTTAGAAAAAAGGGTAAATTTATTACTAACCTCTGTTTTAGTGCTGCTAACAATTTGAGGTGGTGCGACCTCACTACATCATACCTCCCATAACATGTGATATACCTTCATGTTACTCCTTCTAGCTCCCTCCATGGCTCACTGAGAATGGTGGGGTTGGGTCCCTTCCCTTTTTTAGTGAGTTATTCTCCAGGTTCTATAAAATATTCCACAACCTCCTTGAGTGCTATATACTTCCCAGTATACTATATGTCTTCGTTGGGGAGGCCTGTAACCTCCGCTATAATTTCCTCAGTGACCAGAATTTTTATGTCTCAGATCACGAAGACTCCTCTCTGGAAGTTCTGGAAAATAACTAGCGTGATATTTGTGTCATATCCCTACAATCTGTTGAAATATTCTATCCACCCCAAACGATGTAAAATTTCTCTTTCCTCGTCGATTACCTGTAGCAATGTGGGCTCTCAATGTACACTTCGACCACCCATGTCTTCTGTAAGTAGATGAGGACAACTATCATTCCCTGCTGCAACTTAGTTCGACCATATTTTGAGAAAATATTCCCAGAAATGGTGAATATCATAAAACAACATTTGTATATAAAACTGTGATTTTTCCCATTTATTACGATCATTATGATCTATCGGTAAATGTGTAGAATATCCTCCCCCTCATAAATGGAAAGGTCGACCTCGACCGTTGACATGTGTGAGTGTAATGATGGTAGGTAGTTCAAGTGAGGGGTAATTACTACGCCGCCGCCGCCGTTGAGTGAAAAATCATTAATAACCTTCAAAAGAACTTTAACGATAATCATGAACAATAATCACTCTTGTGTGGGAAATTCAAATTTACATACCTATGTTCAAAAAAATGTTTAAGGAAAAATATTCCGAATAATTTAAACTTGTTCACGTGTTTAGAAATATTCCACATGTCATAAACTTGTTACTTTCCCTTGTTATTGGATATAACCTGAATGATAGTCTCATTGTTAGGAAAGGAAATCTAGGAGAACACAAAAAAACTTGGTGTATTTAAGGTAACTTCCATACCACAGGCAGAGAAACTGGTGCCAGCATGAGTCTATAGCCTCGACAGGGTTTCCTTTTAACCCATAGATGATCCTATATCCTTATTAAATAGTTGGAATCGTCTTTTTCCCAAAAATACCACTATCCTGTTTTGGTAGCCAAATAACGATAATGCCACTCACTAGATTGTAACCTAAGTGAACAAGTCGGCTCGTGATGAGATCTCTTGTCCTTTGATGAAAAAAATGCCAAAGGCCATTTCCCTAGTGTGGTAGTCATAGTGGGAATGTCACTTATGTTATTATCTGATGATTGTGGTAGGTTGGCTTGTGATGAGACCCCCTATCCTTTGTGGGAGAAGTTTATTACTTTACTTTGATTTTTTTTTTTGGTTTCTATCGTCTTTTTTTTAGGCTCTATTAAGGGAGGCTCATCTACTCCTTAAGAGTGAGGGATGGTGTAAGAAGTGTAATAATGGGAAGTAAAATGTACTTTAGACTCCTTATTATGATATGAAGGAAAATTATCATTCAAGTATATGTATATATATAGGGGAAAGAAACGAATTATGGTGGTTAAGGATTATGAAAAATATTTAAGATAATTCAGAGAAATCAATCCAAAAACAATTCGATAAGGTATGATAGATAGTCCACACAAAAAATGAAAAATCGTTACTATGATAATTAGAAGTGATGTTGATGAAAATTAGTGAAGGACATATCGAAAGGAGTGGCTAATGTAATAAAGGCATGGTTTTTCATGAGAAAATAATTGTGACTTTTGAGAGACAGGAACAACAATAAGGAAAAACCGCAGAAGGAACAACAGTTGTTCCTTTCGAATGAACATCACGAAAAAGGGAACAACCGTTTTAATAAAGGGGATGACATTCGTTACTTTCAAATGGAAGATACTACCTGCAAAGGGAACAACAATCGTACAAAGGGAACAACAGTTGTTCCGTTCAAATGAACGACAACTACCCGCAAAGGGAACAACAATCGCATGAAGGGAACAACGGTTGTTTCATTTCAAATGAATGTCAACTACGCGTAAAGGGAATAACAATCGTATGAAGGGAACGACAGTTGTCCCGTTTAAAATGAATGACAACGATGATGTTCAAAGTTTTTAATCATCTAATTAAGTGATTGGAAACCTCCCACATACATTTTTGTTTTAGCGAATCTAGGATTGATTAGTCATCAACTAAATTCATTTAATTTTTATGGGTAGGTTTATTCAATGATGTTTTGTTAGTGTCACACATTTATTTTACTATAGTCTCCCAATTTTGCTACGGAACATGACATATTCATCTTCTGTGAAAACAAGGTTTATATTTGATGGGTTTTTCAAAGTGAGACAAGAGCAAGGAACATAAAAGAGTGCTAATTATATTCATTACAATCATCTCTTCTAGTTCTTATTTTCTCAAGTGACTTCCCTAGAAAGAAAAAAAATAAAAGATCAATCAAATCCATAAATCTATATACAATATGTACAGTGCTGGTAAAAATCATAATTTTATGAAGTTGAAGCTACTGGGTTACCTTCCTAGTCAACTAAAATCTGAACCGTAGGGTCCTTACTTACTTCTTGGCAAAATGATTCTTTTGAAAGTGGTTGATGGTAGAGTCGTAGCCGATGTCCATTTACCAGAAAAGGAGAACTAGACCCGTCGATGGTAACTAAAGTGACAGTGCCATTATCATGAACTTCATTCATTTCATATGGTCCCAGCCACCTTGTCTATAATTTTCCAGGAAAATACTGAAATATGGAATCATAGAGAAGTGCCCAATCACCTTTCTAGAAGGATTTCTTCTTGATATGTTTATCATGCCAGCTAGCTCTCTGCTGATGAATAAAATTCATGCGCTGCATGGTGAACATGCATGCTTCATATAATTCATTGAGCTACTGCAAGTGTTGTGCATGTGCTTCCGTAAGATCTAGTCCAATTTTCTAGGCCATCCTTAGAGTCTTTATGTCAAATTCAATTGGAAATAAAGGTTCTTTTCCATAGACTAGATGATAAGGGGAGTATCCAGTAGTGTTACACCATGTTGTGCCGTAGGCCCATAAGGCATTTGGAAGCTCGACTGCGCAATTATGATGGTTTTTTGTTTTTGTATAAATTGCCTCCAAGACTTTATTGGTACTTTCTACTTGTCCGTTTGCCTGTGGTGGTAGGGGGAAGTAAATTTGTGTTTAATATGATAATTGCACAGGGTGGAAATGATTTTATGGGCTGTAAATTGCGACCCTCCATCAGTGATTACTTCCCTGGGTAATCCATAGCGTACAAATAATTCAAAGAGAAACTTTATGACTGCTTCCTCTATTGTGTTTGACAAGGCTACTGCCTCTACCCATTTGGTCATATAGTTTGTTGCAACTAATATATAGTCCTTCTGATTTGATTTTGGGTTGAAGGGGCCAACAAAGTCCCGTGCCCATCTCTCAAAAGGTTCTGCCACCACTTATGCTTGTAGGGGAATTTCATCAGCTTGGCCTGGTCGACCCATCCTCTGACAGTTGTCAAAGGCCTAGACATATTTCTTTGCGTATTTGAATATTGAGGGCCAATAGTAGCCCATATTTAAAATCTTATGCCCAGTTCTGCGGTCTGCAAAATTTCTGCCACATGGCTCATCATGACCTTCCTTCACGACATCATAAATTTCATCATCTCTTACAAATCTTTGGATCTGGAGGTCAGCCCATGTGTGGAAAATATATCCACCAATACAGGTGAGTCATGCACTACGATGGATGACTGGTTTCCTTTCTCTTGATGATAGGTGTGATGGTAGTTTCCCAGCTGCCAGATAATTCGCCACATCTGGGTACCACAATGTATTAATAGTGACAACGAACATGTGTTCGTCTAAAAATTGGTCTTCAACTGTCAAAGAGTCATCTGTTTTGGGTACACGAGATAAGAAATCTGCAACGAGATTCTCTCTTCCAGGCCGATCCTTGATGGTGATGTTGAATTCCTGAAATATTAATAACCACCGAGTAACCCGTCCATTAGTAATCGGTTTGTTAGCTAAATATTTAATAGAAGAATGCTCAGTATACATAATAATTGGATAACCTGTTATATAGTGGAGAAATTTATTGATAGCATGTATAACGACTAAAAATTCTTTTTCTATTACTGTGTAATTTAATTCAGCAAGAGTAAGATTTTTTCTAATAAAATAAATAGCATAAGGTTTCTTGTCTTCTTCCTATCCAAGGACAACACCTATGGTGATATCCGATGAATCTGTAGAGATGTGGAATGGTATTTTCCAGTTTGGTCCTCTCAACACCGGTGTTGTTGAAACCAACCTTTTGAGTTCTGCAAATGCAACATCACATTTATCAGACCACTGAAATTCCACATTACCAGTTAAAGCATGTAAAGGTACAACTGCTCTTGAATTTTTTTTTATGAATCTGCGATAGTATCCCGCAACGCCAAGGAAACTACGTACCTCAGTCTATGTACGAGGTGTAGGTAGATTAAGGATTACTTCTATTTTTGCTGGGTTTACCTTGATTCCATGTGCATAAACATAGTGTCCTAGTACCACACCTACGGTCATCATCATATGACATTTTTCATGGCTCAAACACAGCTTGGTAGCAATGCATCATTCCAGTACCTTCTCGAGATTTCTTAGAGCTTGATCAAAATTAGTTCCATAAGGGGTGAAATCGTCCATGTAAACTTCAAGTCCTTCATTAATCAAATCAGAAAATATGCTTAAAATGGATCTCTAGAATGTAGCTGGAGCATTACATAATCCAAAGGGAAATACTCTATATGTGAAGGTACACCAGGGACATGTAAATGTAGTTTTATTCTGGCCTTCCAGAGAAATCTGAATCTGATTATAACCGCTAAATCCATCTAGGAAGGAAAAAAACTTCTTCCCTACTAAAGTATCAAGGAC
>JASDQU010212066.1:9990-21878 GCA_032191745.1 Picea mariana | reverse complement strand
CAGTCGGTCAAGCAGTTCCATCTAAAGAAATTATAAAAGACATCCTAACTAACAAATGACACATCAAGATAATCCATCACAGTAATTCAAGTGGTCATTTTCATAATCTCCCATCTTCTTTACTTCTCATTTAGAAATCATCCAGCTCATGTCTTTTCATTCAATGAAAACTCATAGTCGATTTCTAATTGTTTCTCTATTTTCTTCTAGGTTAAGGTCTTCCTTTTAAAGGTCCACGAGAATCCAATCTCAGTCCATTTGGAAAAACACCTTTTATTTTAATGAACACTTTACATTTTTTGTTTGTTTGTTAGGAATGTGCCCGTAACCTGTGGGGACAATATTTTTAACCATTGGCTAAGAAAACACAACCCAGGGGCATCTAAGCCATCAAAATCACCCAGGAATCACACTCGGCTTGGGTTGCACCAACCCTTAACATGGATGGATTTTTGGGTGTCTCCTCCCAACTAAACTCATCGTAAGTGTATTGAACTTGGGTCGCCTAGAAAACGAAACCCACACCTTAACCGATTGAGCTAGAAAGACTTGATGAACACTTCACATTTCATTGTAAAACTATACACTTATTTTTTTTTAGTTTCCCACATAACTATTTCGGGGCATATATTTAATGATTTCTCAGACTTTGAGATCTTCAAGTATGAGATTTTTGGGGTGTGCTCATCATAATATTTTTTAGTTTTAAATGCAATACTCATCTAAAGTTCTCTGCATTGTGGCCTTATATCATTTCCGTCTTATGATATGGCCAATATTACCTACACTGTGATGGATGTGAGAAATATGTTAATCTTATATGTTATTTCCTTTATTTCTGTATGATATTGTAAAGATATTGTATCTCTTTCTGAGATAAGTTCATGGTCCTTTTCTTAGGAACTTTCCTTTTGTAATTATACTCTTTATTAAAAACTGTATTTTCATAATTTTAGTAATACAAAAGTACCACCTATTTAAAAATGCAGGGGGAATTATCCTCATGATGTTGTTGTTGAAATATTGAACCATTTCAATCATCAACATTTTTGGTGACCATACTCGGGACAAAAAAAGCATGGTTAATTTACATGGAGAACAACATACATTACCAACCCCACCACAAGGAGTTTTTGTAACGTCCTCAGTGTTACGGCCACAAGCAAAGCCAAATTTTTTTTTTTTTTTTTTTTTTAAGATTTAAGGGGTAAGAAGGCAACGCCGAAAAAAGTTTGACCACACCACAGATGACGAACAAAAGCACACAACCCAGGCAACAGACAACTATGACACCATGCACATGCACAAGGGCAACTGGGCAAAACAGGGACATAATAACCAGGAGTAACGACTAACCGCCCTACACAACAAGACATGCCTACAAGCTAAGGGACAACTTCCCCTTCCTGACATAACGATGTTGACGAAAAATACTATAACCTCAAGGTGCGTGAACGAATGCATGCACCCAAGTCAACATACGATGCTCAACCACACTCACATGGTAGGCACCGACTCCGACCAAGATATCATTCGCTACTAACCCATAAGGCATGCCATGATCCCCGCATCAGGAATCATGCCGTTCCCAGGTGATAGCAAGCGTCAATAACCTTGGCGCAAACATAAGCTATCCGGACCAATGACTCTAGAAAACTCCGACGCGCTAGGAATCGAAAATTGATTGGGAGACTATACCTACCCCCACACAAAAGGTCGACGAGACACAAAAGAACGAAGACAAGGGGTGATGCCAGCCCACACAACATCGTCCCCGACCCCACCAATCACCCAGGCTAACCGGTTCATGATTACATTCTAATTTAACATGAGTTGCCATTCTAGACGGGGCACGTCTAAGTTATAACTAGTCATTAATGCACCCACTAATTTCATGTTAATACAATCAATCTAGCAAGTCTAAGTAATCAATACTAGAACTATAATTATAAATACAATCTAACCTCAATTATAATCAATTTAGCAAGTCTAAAATTGTCAATCTAGTCTTTACTCACCAATCAAATTTTAATCATTGTTACAACCTAAATGAACAATTCTATAATAATCCAAATCTCCATCCGACTAGCCATTAACTTAGATAACAACATTAACAAACTTAATGTAGAGCGCTACAATTATAACCCTTATGAACAATTTAAACCTCAACATGTAGTCTAACTATATTGTCCGAACTAACAATACTAGCAGTCCATTAACATTGAGAAGGAAACTACTAACTATTAATATTGCTGGAGCAATTCAACAAGGAAATTAACATGGCAGTTACATAACAATTAATATAGAAATAACAAGGCGAATAACACGACTGTTGTCCATTTAAATTGCTGTGGAAATTAGTTATTAAGAAGAGATCCAATGACCATTAACTTGCTGTGGCAATAACATGGCAATTAATATGATAATAAACATAACAATTATCATAGCAGATAACAAGGCATTTAACATGACTGCTGACCATTTAACTCACTGTGGAAAATACTCATTAAGAAGAAATCCACTGTCCATTATATAAGGGCAAACAGAGTCACAGATTAAAGGAAAAATCGTGATCATTTACTGCAAAGTCAGTTATGATTTAAAAGGCTAAAATCGTGCGCAATTTCAACAACAACTCAGTCAATTTTTAAATATCAAACCGTGGTCATTCCAGCAAGTCAGTTTATGATTCAAATGGTTAAAATCGTGGGCAATTTCAACAACAACTCAGCCAACATTTAAAAGAAAAAAACGTGGGCATTCCAAAACATCTTGGTCATGAATTAAATGAAAAAAATTGTGGGAAAATAAACAACATATCAATCTACCTTTAAAGACAAAAACGTGGGCATTCTACAACATTCCCAGTCACAAATTAACTGACAAAAATCATGGGCAAATAAACAACCTATCAGTCTACCTTTAAAAGACAAAAACGTGGGCATTCCATTCTTAGTCATGAATTGAATGACAAAAATCATGGGCAATTCAACAGGAATTTGCAGAGATCATTTCTCTAGAAAATTCATGGATACGAACAACGACCTCAATCACATTTAATGGTAAAAATCGTGGGAATTCAACATGAAGACGTAGAGGTCATTTAATTGCAATTCATGGGCATTTACAGGAATCCAATAGTAGTAAGTTTTTAATGCTTAACTCAGTCTTCAACAAGGGAAAAAATCGCCCCAGCAGTAAAACAAAATGCAGTCCAGAGAGGGGTGAATTGCCAAGCAAGAGGTAATAAAAAAAACAGAAATTCTTAAGTGCAAGATGCAGACTTAGAAATTTAATTGTTTTTCCATTGCTAGAATGCCAAATGTAAAAATGCAGGCATGAAGTCATTCCATTTTTCCATTGCCAGAATACCAAATAATAAAAAGAAGACATGAAATAATTTCATTTTTCCAATTCCAGAATACCAAATATAAAAAATGCAGACATGAAATCATTTCGTTTTTCCATTGCCAGAATACCCAATATAAAAAATGCAGGCATGAAGTCGTTTCGTTTTTCCATTGCCAGAATACCAAATATATAAAAAAAATGCAGACATGAAATCATTTCATTTTTCCATTGCCAGAATACCCAATAAAAAAAAAATGTAGGCATGAAGTCATTTCGTTTTTCGATTGCCAGAACACCAAATATAAAAAGAATACAAGGAATCAATTCATTTTTCCATTGCCTTAATACCAATACAACACAGACAATAGTGAGAGAAACACAAGGATCCAATGGGAAAAGTCATGGAAATGATTGCAGGGATTCTATCAGTCAAGGCGTAGAGAAAAACCAACCAGGACGCAAGATAATCCATACGCAAAGGTCTTTGTGAGATGGCGAAATCAACAATCAGCCAAGGATAAGAACGGAGGTATACGACTGGCAGGAATGTCCTTCGCTCATCATCCATGCACAAAAAATCAGGGCATTGATATCCATAGATCTATTAATGCTGAAGAGACGACTGTAGATCAGGCTCTTGGCCAACTGCTCAGGCAAGAACTAATGAGCTAGGGACGAAGGGAAAAAAAACCACAAACTTGACAATCAGTGCACCCAAGGCGGTCAAGACATGCCGAGAATCGAAGGCCATGGGAGCCAGTCAATCATCGAGCTAGGCTAAGGAAAATTCAGTCAACAACTAGAACGCTAGACAATCAATTTACTTACCCACTAAACATGTAGATCCAAATCATATTACTACTACAATCTACCATACAAAATGAAGAAAGTGTACCATTGCCTGGTTGCCTGCTCTGAGTTGATGTTATGCTCACTTCGTGCAACACCCACTTGGCGACTGACGAGACTTCATTGGTACCTCCCAGCCAATGCTAGGGGTACTCTTCTTCCCCCATAGCCTCTCGAGCTACAAAGGGGCCGCACACGCTAACCAGAGAATCAACTAGGTCCCAGCTCACCTCACAAGGCCGAGCTACCACTCCTCACCGAGCTGGGTATCCCAACTCCCACAAGCTAAGTCAGTCAAGTAGAGATTTTTGCAGCGTAGCATTATGCAAACAAAAGAGATCCTTCATCCTTCTCCTCCCTTCAATATATAGAGTTTCGAAGTCCCTTACTTTCCCAAATCCCATTTTATTTAAAGTTTAACAAATTAATTCAAAAAAATTCCTCCCCGTACATGTGTCACCCATCCCCTTCTTTCCTCCATAAATTAATTTTTTTAATTAATTAATTACCCTGATTTCCCTCACCCACCTAGAGTTACTCCTAGAATCACTCCTAGGTGTCCCCAAATTCTCTTACAGTTTTTAATGACTTTTCCCATTATTAATTTGCTAGTTCAATTTAAAATTAGGCAGTTCTTAAATGGTAGATACCTTACTAAGTTTGAATTTCTACTTTTTCCCTTGTGTTTCCCTTTTCTTTTTGTGTTTCCCTCTTTTCCTAGTTTCCTAATTATTCTAGATTTCCCTCTTTCCCCTTTTCATTTAGAACTCAATTTGGTAGGTGTAGAAATTAACTTTTAATTATCATAATATAATAAAATAATTGTTTTTTGTTTATTTTTTATTTTTTTATTTTTATAAATATATATATATATATATATATATAGATTTTTTTCCCTTTTTTTTTTAAAGAATAGAGAAAATTCTGCCACTAGTAAATTAGATCTAGACTTTAATTTTCGTGGGCGATATTTTATTAGGGAATTTGTTTTAAAAATTTCTCATCACGTTATCACTCCTAAGGCCATCTGGGTTCATTCATTTATCATTAATAACGCGACATGCCCTTCAGGACACACTAGGTGCTTCAAGGGTGCCACTCACCTCACCTGTTTCCCATGCGGGACGTGCCCTTGAGGATGCACTACGTGCTTCAAGGGTGCCACTCGCCTCTTTCCATTTTTGTTGCACGATGTGCCCTTCAGGACACACCACATGCTCCAAGGGTGCCACTCACCTCTTGATTGACTTGGTAGACATAAAAAACCCCTGGAGTCAATACTCCGCCAGGTGAACTTGTGGGAGACTAAGGTCCTCTAAGGAATAAGGCCCTTGCATTATTGCGTGCTCTTTAGAATCATCGTGAGTGACTGTCGCAGTCTACCATCATGGCATCGTGGGTCCTCTTGAACTAGGTAAATGTTAACCTACAGTTCGAGTCATGATGAGAGTGCTAGTACGCTGTGGTAGGGCTGCTGTCCACACCTCTCCCTCAATCTCTCTGGTAGTTGTGTGTGAACCCTTTACTCCACATGTGAGTCTGGTCGGCAAGATATCATCAACCTGCATCATCAACGAATTATTTCAGAATATATCCATATCCTATCATCTAAACAGATGAACTAATACCACATATAAAACAATCAAACCCCAATGGTACACTCCCCGACTCAATCTAGAGTCCAAGGGGTTCCATCGATGCCTCTTCATTCTCGAGGTCCAAGATCCTGCACACTCAGTAAAACCGAGTCAATAGCACTTGTCTATGTCAATGCAGTAAAACAACATGTCATCAACCCATAATGTCTCATAATCAAAATCAAATGTTTAATAGTATAGTAATCCGGATCACTTGCAAGCAAGTGTCCTCAAAGAATAAGTTCGCTCAGTCTGCAAGAGCAGGATGTTACATACACCCCCTCTTGGTCTAAAATTCATCCCAAAGTTTCATAGTACAAGTGACGCAAATGTGTATCACAATATCATAAGCCTATCTATCAAACAAAAATGGAAATTGTTGGCACATATCATATGCGTCCTCCCAGGTCACCAAGTGTGGACTATAGCTGTCCCACTGGACCTTGACCTGCTCTACCGTTTGACGCCGTAGATATTGAATGAGATGATCCAAGATGTGGATCGACTCAGCCATGAGCACCCCCTCGTCTAATACCTGCAAGGAACTCATGTCAATAACATGTGTAGGATCACTAATATAATGTGTCAAAACAGATACATGAAAAACATTGTGCATACGCCTTAAAGAATCAGGCAAGGCTAGTCGATAGGCCATGGGTCCCTTTCTCTCCACAATCTCAAAAGGTCCCATAATCCTAGGAGAGAGTTTAACTCCCTTTCCAAACTTGATCAAACTCTTATGCGGTCTAACTTGCAAGAAGACTCAATCGCCAACCTCGTAACTACGATCGACAAGGTGTGCATCGACATAACTCTTCTGCCGATCCTGCACTTCTTTAATCCTTTGTATTATTGTTTGAGTTTTATCTTCCATTTCTTGGATCACTTATGGTCCCACCAGGACCCTATCCTCAATCCGATCCCAACTCAAAGGTGTCCGACACGGTCGCCCGTAAAGAAAATTGAAAGGCGCCATCTTAATGGTGCTTTGGTAACTGTTGTTATAAGCGAATTCCACCAGTGGCAAGAATTCTTCCCAATGCTTTTGTTGGTCCATCACATACATGCACAACATGTCCTCCAAGGTCTAGTTCATTCATTCAGTCTGCCCGTCAGTCTCTGGGTGATATGCCGTACTAAAGTTAAGTTGGGTTCCTAAGGCCTCTTGGAAACTAGTTCAAAATTGTCCGATAAACACCGATCCACGATCGGATATAATCCTCTTAGGCATGCCATGCAACCTCACAATCTCATTAATGAAAACTCTAGCTAGGTCAGGTGCCTGATACGTTGTATGCACATGAATAAAGTGAGCACTCTTCGTCAGAGTGTCTACTACTACGAAAATCAAGTTGTGTCTCCTTTTCGTTAGTGGCAATCCAATAATAAAATCCATCGAAATAACCTCCCATTTTGATTTCGGAACAACGTGTGGCTGTAGTAATCCTGCTGGGTGTCTGTGTTCAACCTTCACCTGCTGACATTCTAGACATCTGACCACATAGTTGACTATATCTACCTTCATTCCCTTCCAGAAGAATAAGGGTTTAAGGTCTGCCCTCATCTTCGTGACTCTTGGGTGAGCCATGTACACTACTCTATGAGCCTAGTTTAAGATCAAGCTCCTCAACTCGTCGTTCGGTGGTACGTAAATTCAATTTTTAAACCTCAATAAACCATCGTCATTAAACGAAAATCCTTCAAATCTTGGTACCATCATTGTGTTTTGTCCGATAAAACCTTCGACCTCTTTGTACCAGTCATCATCACGCTGTAAAGTTAGAATCTTTTCACGTAGATTCGTCTGAAGAGGCAACATCGAAAAGATGTGTGGTCTCCGACTCAATGCATCTGCCACTCGGTTCACTGTTCCTTTTATGTAAGTAATCTCAAAGTCGTACTCACTAAGTAATTTCGACCAACGCCGTTGTCATGCGTTCAGGTTGCTTTGCGTAAAGATGTGTTGTAGTCCACAATGGTCAGTCTTTAGTTCAAATTTTCATCCAACAAGGTAGTGTCTCCAAACCTTCAAGGAATATACGATGGCTAACAACTCCAAATCATGCGTCGCATAGTTCTCCTCATGCCTTATCAATTTCCTTGAGATGTAAGTGATCACTCATCCGTATTGCATCAAGACTCCGCCTAAGCCTTCCTTGGATGTGTTAGTGCATACCAAAAAGTACGCACCCATGTTAGGGACCTTTGGTATCGTTGTTGTTGTCAACAACTCCTTGAGCCTCCAAAATGCTTCTGCGCATTTCTCGGTCCAAACAAATTTCTTGTTTTTCTTTTTCAATTCTGTGATCGGATTTGCTGTCTTCAAAAATCCCTCAAAGAACCGTCAATAGTATCCTGCTAAACCCATGAATCTACACACATCCAGGACATTCGTCGGCGTAGACCATTCCATAATAGCCTCGACCTTTGCTGGATCCACGGTGATACCTTCGTTGGAGATGACATGCCCCAAGTAGTGAATCCTTGATTGATAAAATGAGCATTTGGACAACTTCCCATACAATTTGTGCTCTCACAAGCACTGTAGTACCAAGCTTAAGTGCTCTCCATGCTCCTCCTTCATCCAAGAGTAAATCAAAATATCGTCAATGAATACTTGGATGAACTTGTTTAGGTACTCGCGGAACACCCCGTTCATCAAACTCATAAATACCCCTGGGGTGTTTGTCAGTACAAACAGTAAAACAATAAACTCGTAATGTCCAAACCTCTTCTTAAAGGTGGTCTTAGGGACATCATCCTCCTTGATCCGTAACTAGTGATACCCTGATAAAAAATCGATCTTTGAGAACACCGTCACACCCTTCATCTAATCGAACAGATCATCAATCCTCGACAAAGGATATTGATTCTTGATCGTGGCCTTGTTCAATTGACAGTAGTCAATGCAAAGCCTCCATGACCCATCCTTATTTTGTATGAAAGTAACAGGCGCACCCGACGGTGACACACTTGGACGTATCAGTCCCAGGTCTAGCAATTCCTTTAGTTACATTCTCAACTCTTGTAACTCCAGGGTCAACATCCGATAAGGTGTTCTAGCTATCGGTTTAGTTCTCGGTTTTAGGTCTATAGTAAACTCCAATTCCATCTCCGGAGGCATCCTAGGTAACTCCTCTGGAAAGACGTCTGCAAACTCTCTCACCACAAGAAGGTGTTCTAGACCTTTCGCTACTCCCTTCTCGTTTAATGCAAGGATCACATAAATCTTACATCCCTTGTGCATGCTCTTCTGAAGCTGTAAGGAAGAGATGAACCTCAGGGAAACTCCCTGGTTCTGGCCTACAATCACATGTCTCTGTCCCTCATCATCAACCAAGCTCAACTGTTTCATCTTATAGTTGAGTATTACCTCATGCAATCTAACCAGTCCATACTGATCACGATGTCATAAGATCCTAAGATCGTGACATATAGGTTGGCCCTGGTGACAAACTCTCCCAGGTTAAGGATACAACCCGTAACCTTTCCTCCAACCTTTTGTTTGGCTCTCGAAGCCATCTCTATGAAGCTAAACTCATCCTGTTTGACTGCCTTTACCTTAATCCTTTTTAGCGCTGCACCGAAAATGAAACTCTCGGTAGCACTGGGATCTATCAAAATACTAAGGGTCTGGTCAACGAAGGTACCTGTCATCTTGAGCACAGTCGATTGATGCTCTACCTGACAGTTATTCACCACTGCATGAATCCAATGGGCCTTACCCAAATCTCCCATGGTAGTGGGTTCGGCTAATCCAAATGCTCTATTCCTCTCCATAGGGCAGTCGTGCTGGTAGTGTGTTCCCCACACATCCAACACCCCTTCTTCAGTCCAGTAGTCTTGGTACCCGAAGTAGAAGATGATGGCTCACCAGCCTAGAATCCTGGTCTGTTCTGCTGAATAGGCCTAAACTGCTGCTGTTGTGGTTGATGCTGCTGCTGATGCCATGGTCCCCGATAAAGTGTCCACTACTGAGGTGTCGGTCACTGAGGTGTAATGAAAGTTGGTCCTCTCTGGAAGCCACTATATCCGAGCATATGTTTGGCTGGTGTCTGGTGCTTCTGTGCACCAGATGACACCTATCCTGCCGGTCTCGCTGAACTCCTTCTATGACCCCCGCTGATAAGCTCCTCCTCTGCTATGAGGGCCTTCTGGTCGACATCGTGCAAGGTTTGAGGAATCATAATCCTAACCTTTGCACATATGCTATCATTAAGGTTGAACATGAACCCATTGAGCTTGAGTTTCTCAGTGTTAAGATGCAGAGCATACCAGAGCAACTCCATAAAAAGGGCCTCGTACTCGGGCATCATACGACTGCCCTGTCATAAGGCATTGAACTCATTGAGCTGATGCTCAATGAATTCATTTGATAGGTACCTCTCTCAGAACCATTCCTCAAACAGTTCCCATGACATGTCTTCAATGACCATGTTCAGCTGTGGTAGGAATGACTTCCACCATAGAAGAGCGCTCCCCTTCAGTTGAAAGACTGCCATGCGAACCTTCATGTTGGAGGTATATTCGCGAAGTGCAAAGCACATCGCCATATTATCCAACCATGCCCTGACGACTGCGCTGTTTGGGACACCAAAGAACTTGGAAAATTTGACCTTCTCGAGCTCACGGTGAATGCTACCAGTACCGACTGGAGCGTGCGCTGGACCCTCAGGGGGTGCCGACACTCTGGCCTCATCTCTATCCAAACGACTGATCAATGCCTCAGAAATGTGCTAAAAATATCTCATCATTCCGACCACATCACCCACTGCTATCTGTTCCTACCTAACAAGCTATTCATCTCTTGAGGGGGTTAGACCCCTTAGGCGTGGATGGTATTGGAGGCGTCATGCCTCCTCCCCTAGCACCCCGTCGTCTGCCTCCACGACGTCCTCTAACCATGATTACCTGCATGAATACAAGTCAACTTAATTAGAAACATCATAATGAAATCATATCAATGAAAGCTGTAGTGATCCCAGGTTGTGGGTTGAATCGGCTCTGATACCATATGTAACGTCCCCAACCTTATGGCCACGGACGAAGCCAATTTTTTTTTAAGATTTAAGGGGCAAGAAGGAAACAACGATAAAAGTTTGACCACACCACAGACGATGAACATAAGCATGCAACCCAGGCAATAGGAAACTACGACACCATGCACAGGCACAAGGGCGACTGGGCAAAACAGGGACAGGATAACCAAGAGTAACGACTAACCGCCTGACGCAACAGGACATGCCTACAAGCTAAGGGAAAACTTCCCCTTCTCGACATAACGACATTGATGAACAAGACTAGAACCTCAAGGTGCGTGAACCAACGCATGCACCCAAGTCAACATACGACACTCAACCACACTCACATGGTAGGCACCGACTCCGACCAACATATCATTCGCCACTAACCCATAAGGCGCACCATGATCCCCGCATTAGGAATCATGCCGTTCCCAGGTGATAGACGCATCAATAACCTTGGTGCAAACATAAGCTATTCGAACCAAGGACTATAGAAAACTCTGACGTGCTAGGAATCGAAAACTGACTGGGAGACTATACCTACCCCCACACGAAAGGTCGACGAGACATAAAAGAACGAAGACAAGGGGTGATGCCAGCCCACACGACATCATCCCCAACCCCACCAATCACCCAGGCTAACCAGTCCATGATTACATTCTAATTTAACATGAGTTGCCATTCTAGACGAGGCATGTCTAAGTTATAACCAATCATTAATGCACCCACTAATTTCACGTTAATACAATCAATCTAGCAAGTCTAAGTAATCAATACTAGAACTATAATTACAAATACAATCTAACCTCAATTATAATCAATTTAGCAAGTCTAAAATTGGCAATCTAGTATTTACTCACCAATCAAATTTTAATCATTGTTACAACCTAAATGGACAATTCTATAATAATCCAAATCTCCATCCGACTAGCCATTAACTTAGATAACAACATTAACAAACTTAATGTAGAACGCTACCATTATAACCCTTATGAACAATTTAAACCTCAACATGTAGTCTAACTAT
>JASDQU010212064.1:4305-15490 GCA_032191745.1 Picea mariana | reverse complement strand
GCCTCTAACGAAGGCTTTTTAGAAAGAGTGGAATTATGAGCTTAAAAATATAAAATAATTTTTTGTTACCCATTTGAGAGGTGCAATTGGGTTCTTGAGCGCTCGTAAAGTTGAGGCATTCTTTGGCCCTTTTCGATCAAATTCGTATCACTTTAGGGTTGATTCTGGTTAACCCGGAATGAAGGTGATTTTTGAAATGAAAATTTCTTCATTTCCAAAGATGAAATCATATTTGGATACCCATTTGAAAGTTGTACACATGGTCCCGATTGTGGGAGAAGACGTGTAGTTCTTGGGTCCCTTTTTCTAACCTTCGGGTCGTTCTAGGGCCAAGTTTGACCAGCCTTGAACGAAGGTTATTTGGAAGAAGTACAATTATGGGTTTGAAAATATAAAACAATATTTTTATACCCATTTGAGACATATAGGTGGGCCTAATTGCGAGTGAATACGTGTAGTTCTTGGGCCTTGTTTTCTCAACTTCGGGTCATTCTAGGCCCAAGTTTGACTAGTCCCATATTAAGGCTATTTAGAAAAAGTGGAATTATGGGTTTAAAAATATTAAATAATTTTTTCATACCTATTTGAGAGATGCAAGTGGGTTCCCGAGCGCTCGTAACGTTGAGGCATTCTTTGGCCCATTTCGATCAAATTCGTATGGTTTTAGGGTTGATTCTGGTTAATCCCGAATGAAGGTGATTTTTGAAAAGAAAAATTCTTCATTTCCAAAGATGAAATCATATTTTTATACCCATTCGAGAGTTGTAGATGTGGTTCCTATTGCGGGAGAAGATTTGTAGTTCTTGGGCCGCTTTTTCTCAACTTCGGGTCATTCTATGCTCAAGTTTCACCAGCCTCGAACGAAGGCTATTTTGAAGAAGTGGAATTATGGGTTTGAAAATACAAAACAATTTTTGATATCTATTTAAGAGATATAGATGGGTTCCCGAGCTCTCGCAACGTTGAGGCATTCTATGGCCCATTTCAATCAAATTCGTATCGTTTTAGGGTTGATTCTGGTTAATCTTGAATGAAGGTGATTTTTGAAAACAAAAATTTTTCATTTGCAAAGATGAAATCATATTTCAATACTCATTCGAGAGTTGTACACGTGGTCTTGATTGCGAGGGAATACGTGCAGTTCTTGGGCCCCTTTTTGTCAACTTCGGGTCATTTTAGCCCCATGTTTGACCAGCCCTGAATGAAGGCTATTTGGAAGAAGTTGAGTTATGGGTTTAAAAATACAAAATAATTTTTTGATACCCATTTGAAAGATGCAAGTGGTTTTTCGAGCACTCGTAACATTGAGGCATTCTTTGGCCCATTTCGATTAAATTCGTATTGTTTTAGGGTTGATTTTGGTTAACCCCGAATGAAGGTGATTTTTGCAAAGTAAAACTCTTCATTTGCATATATCAAATCATATTTTGTACCCATTTGTTATATATAGGTGGGATCCCTAGCTCTCGCAACGTTGAGGCATTCTTTGGCCCATTTTAATCAAATTCGTATTGCTTTAGGGTTGATTCTGGTTAACCTCGAATGAAGGTGATATTTGAGAAGCAGAATTATTCGTTTGCAAATATGATATCATATTTATATACCGATTTGAAAGTTGTACACGTGTTCTTCATTGCGAGCGAAGACGTGTAGTTCTTGGGCCCCTTTTTTCTCAACTTCTAGTCATTCTAGGCCGAAGATTGACCAGCCCCGAATGAAGGATATTTGGAAGAAGTGGAAATATGTGTTTAAAAATACAAAATAATTTTTTGATACCCATTTGAGAGATGCAAATGGATTGCCGAGTGCTCGTAACATTGAGGCATTCTTTGTCCCATTTTGATAAAATTTGTATCGTTTTAGGGTCAATTCTAGTTAACCCTGAACGCAGGTGATTTTTGAAAAGAAAATTTCTTCATTTGCAAATATGAAATCATACTTGAATACCCATTTGAGAGTTTTACACATGGTCCTAATCGCGAGCGAGGATGTGCAGTTCTTGGGCCCATTTTTCTCAACTTCGGGTCATTCTAAGCACAAGTTTGACTAGCCCCGAATTAAGGCTATTTTGAAGAAGTGGAATTATGGGTTTAAAAATATAAAATAATTTTTTGATACCCATTTGAGAGATGCAAGTGGGTTCCCGAGCGCTCGTAACGTTGGGGTATTATTTTGCACATTTCTATCAAATTCGTATCGTTTTAGGGTTGATTAGGGTTGATTTGGAAAAAAAATCTTCATTTACAAAGATGAAATCATATTTGGATACCCATTTGAGAGTTGTACACGTGGTTCTGATTGCAGAAGAAGACATGTATTTCTTGGTGCCCTTTTTCTCAACTTCATTTCATTTTAGGTCCAAGTTTGACCAGCCTCGAACGCAGGCTATTTTGAAGAAGTGGAATTATGGGTTTCAAAATATAAAATAATTTTTTGTTACCCATTTGAGAGATATAGGTGTCACAACGTTGAGGCATTCTGTGGCCCATTTCGATCAAATTCGTATCTTTTTAGTGTTGATTCTGGTTAACCCCGAATGAAGGTGATTTTTGAAAAGCAAAATTATTCATTTCCAAATATGAAATCATATTTGGATACCCATTTGAGAGTTGTACACATGGTCTTGATTGCGAGCGAAGATGTGTAGTTCTTGGGCCCCTTTTTTCTCAACTTTGAGTCATTATAGGCCCAAGTTTGACCCGCCCCGAATGAAGTCTATTTGGAAGAAGTGGAGATATGGGTTTAAAAATACAAAAAAAAATTTGACACCCATTTCAAAGATGTGAGTGGGTTCTCGAGCACTCGTAACGTTGAGGCATTCTTTGGCCCTTTGCGATGAAATTTGTATCGTTTTAGGGTTGATTTTGGTTCACCCTAAATGAAGATGATTTTTAAAAAGAAAAATTCTTCACTTGCAAATATGAAATCATATTTGGATACCCATTTGAGATCTGTACAAGTTGTCTTGATTGCGAGCAAAGACCTTTAGTTATTGGGACCCTTTTTCTCAACTTCGGGTCGTTCTAGGCACAAGTTTGACCAGCCCCGAATGAAGGCTATTTGGAAGAAGTGGAATTATGGGTTTAAAAATACAAAATAATTTTTTGATACCCATTAGAGAGATGCAAGTGGGTTCCCAACCGCTCATACGTTGACGCATTATTTGGCCCATTTTAATCAAATTTGTATTGTTTTAGGGTTGATTGCGGTTAACCTCGAATGAAAGTGATATTTGAGAAGCAGAATTATTCGTTTGCAAATATGATATCATATTTCTATACCGATTTGAGAGTTGTACATGTGTTCTTCATTGCGAGCGAAGACGTGTAGTTCTTGGCCCCCTTTTTCTCAACTTCGGGTCATTCTAGGCCAAAGTTTGACCAGCCCCGAATGAAGGATATTTGGAAGAAGTGAAAATATGTGTTTAAAAATACAAAATAATTTTTTGATACTCGTTTGAGAGATGCAAATGGGTTCCCGAGCGCTCGTAACATTGAGGCATTCTTTGTCCCATTTCGATAAATATCGTATCATTTTAGGGTCGATTCTGGTTAACCCCGAATGAAGGTGACTTTTGAAAAGTAAAATTCTTCATTTGCAAATATGAAATAATATTGGGATAACCATTTGACAGTTGTACACGTGGTCTTGATTGCGAGCGAAGATGTGTAGTTCTTGGGCCCCTTTTTCTCAACTTCTGGTCATTCTAGGCCCAAGTTTGACCAGCCCCGAATGAAGGCTATTTGGGAGAAGTGGAATTATGGGTTTAAATATACCAAATAATTTTTTGATACCCATTTGAGAGATGCAAGTGGGTTCCCGAGTGCTCGTAGTGTTGAGGCATTCTTTGGCCCATTTCGATCAAATTCGTATCGTTTTAAGGTTGATTTTGGTTAACCCCAAATGAAGGTGATTTTTTAAAAAACAAATTCCTCATTTCCAAAGATGAAATAATTTTTGAATACCCATTTGAGAATTGTACACGTGGTCTTGATTGCGTATGAAGATGTGTAGTTCTTGGGCCCTTTTTTCTCAACTTCAGGTCATTCTAGGCCTAAGTTTGACCAGCCTCGAACGAAGGTTATTTGGAAGAGGTGAATTATGGGTTTAAAAATAAAAAATAATTTTTTCATACACATTTGAAAGATATAGGTGGGTTCCCGAGATCTCGAAACGTTGCGGCATTCTTTGGCCCATTTCGATCAATTTCGTATCGTTTTAGGGTTGATTTTGGTTGACCCAGAATGAAGATGATTTTTGAAATGAAAAATTCTTCATTTCGAAAGATGACATCATATTTGTATACCCATTTGAGAGTTGTACATGTGGTCCCGATTGCGGGAGAAGATGTGTAGTTCTTGGGATGCCTTTTCTCAACTTCAGGTCATTCTATGCCCAAGTTTCACCAGCCTCAAACGAAGGCTACTTGGAAGAAGTGGAATTATGGGTTTAAAAATACAAAACAATTTTTGATACCTATTTAAGAGATATAGATGGGTTCTCGAGCCACTCTCGCAACGTTGAGGCATTCTTTGGCCCATTTCGATCAAATTCGTATCATTTTAGGGTTGATTCTGGTTAACCCTGAATGAAGGTGATTTTTGAAAAAAAAACTTCATTTGCAAATATGAAATCATATTTGGATACCCATTTGAGAGTTGTACACGTGGTCTTTATTGCAGAAGAAGACATGTATTTCTTGGGCCCCTTTTTCTCAAATTCGTTTCATTTTAGGTCCAAGTTTGACCAGCCTCGAACGTAGGCTATTTTGAAGAAGTGGAATTATGGGTTTAAAAATATAAAATAATTTTTTGATACCCATTTGAGAGATATAGGTGTCACAACATTGAGGCATTTTGTGGACCATTTCGACCAAATTCGTATCTTTTAAGTGTTGATTCTGGTTAACCCCGAATGAAGGTGATTTTTGAAAAGAAAAATTATTCACTTCCAAATATGAAATCATATTTGGATACCCATTTGAGAGTTGTACACATGGTCTTGATTGTGAGCAAAGACGTGTAGTTCTTGGGCCCCTTTTTTCTCAACTTCGAGTCATTATAGGCCCAAGTTTGACCAGCCCCGAATGAAGTCTATTTGGAAGAAGTGGAGATATGGGTTTAAAAATACAAAATAATTTTTTGATACCCATTTCAAAGATGCGAGTCGGTTCCCGAGCACTTGTAACATTGAGGCATTCTTTTGCCCTTTTCGATGAAATTTGTATCATTTTAGGTTTGATTCTAGTTCACCCTAAATGAAGGTGATTTTTAAAAAGAAAAATTCTTCACTTGCAAATATGAAATGATATTTGGATACCCATTTGAGATCTGTACAAGTTGTCTTGATTGCAAGCCAAGAACTTTAGTTATTGGGACCCCTTTTCTCAACTTCGGGTCATTCTAGCCACAAGTTTGATCAGCCCCGAATGAAGGCTATTTGGAAGAAGTGGAATTATGGATTTAAAAATACAAAATAATTTTTTGATACCCATTTGAGAAATGCAAGTGGGTTCCCAACCGCTCATAACGTTGAGGCATTCTTTTGCTCATTTCGGTCAAATTCGTATCATTTTAGGGTCGATTCTGGTTAACCTCGAATGAATGTAATTTTTGAAAAGAAAAATTCTTCATTTGAAAAATATCAAATCATATTTGGATACCCATTTGAGAGCTGTAAAAGTAGTCTGAATTGCGAGTGAAGACGTGCAGTTCTTGGGCCCCTTTTTCTTAASTCCGGGTCATTCTAGGCCCAAGTTTGACCAGCCTCGATTGAAGGCTATTTGGAAGAAGTGGAATTATGGGTTTAAAAATAAAAAATAAGTTTTTGATACCCATTTGAGAGATATAGGTGGGTTCCTGAGCTCTCGCAACGTTGAGGCCTTCTTTGGCCCATTTCGATCAATTTCGTATCGTTTTAGGGTTGATTTTGGTTAACCCCGAATGAAGGTGACTTTTCAAAATCAAAATTCTTCATTTGCAAGTCTAAAATCATATTTGGATACCTGTTTGAGATTTGTACACGTGGTCCTAATTGCGAGCCAAGACGTGTACTTATTGGGCCCCTTTTTCTCAACTTCTAGTCATTCTAGGCCCAAGTTTGACCAACCCCGAATGAAGGCTATTTAGAAAAAGTGGAATTATGGGTTTAAAAATAGAAAATAATTTTTTGATACCCATTTGAGAGATGCAAGTGGTTTCTCGAGCACTCGTAATATTAAGGCATTCTCTAGCCCATTTCGATCAAATTCTTATTGTTTTGGGGTTGATTCAGGTTAACCTCAAATGAAGGTGATTTTTGAAAATCAAAATTCTCCATTTTCGAAGATGAAATCATATTTCGATACCCATTTGACAGTTGCACATGTGGTCTTGATCCGTAGGATCTTTTAATAACTATGGTTGAGCTTTAATTTTGCATGTGTTAATTAACCATTTGAGAAACTTAGTGAAAGAATGAGAAAAGAAGAGGAATTATGACAACCATATACACATTTTCAGATCTGAAATGAACTAATAGACAGCAAACCATAACACACAGATTGATAACGAAGTTTGGCATAACTTTGCCTATGTCTCCGGGCCTTTGTCTCTGTGGGGGAGGCTTCTTTATTTCTGTTCAAAAGCTCAAAAGTACATCGTTGCAGTGCTAATTGGCTACAAGACTGATCTGGTGATGTTCTTCCAGATCTCAAGAACCCTGCAAAGAAAACGACACACAAAACAGACGTCCGGAGCTCCCATAAATGGCTCGACAACATCTGCTTCTCAATATCTTCCCTGCATAAAAATGGCTTTGGCTTGGCTTCTCCTCAGCATAACTTTGTTTTTTCTGTCCTTGACTGTCCTCCATGGCCTCAAACAGGCCTGGTTTATATAGATCTGAAGTTGGTTGTTTATCTCCAACTTCCTCCCAAAATTTGGGCTCCAAAAATGCCCAATATCTCCCAAAAATGGAGAAAATCAATTAAAATAGGCATAAAAATCATTGAAAATCCCAAAACTTTATAAAAAAAACCCACTTTTAGTTTAAATTTGGCATTAKCCCCCACTAGGCGCGTGCTCCKGGTCATATGGAGCCTCCATATGGCCACGCGCCCATGCGTTGGCCCCCTCTTCGGCGCTAGCTCCTGGTTTTCGACGCAACCATAGGACCCGTGGCTAACAAATTTATCCGTGCGCGCTATGCGCCCGTGCCCCCTTTTGGTGGTTGGTTGTATAGACCATGGGTTGAAACCATGGGCTGGGGCTTAGCCCCAGCCCCACTTTCCGCCACCATACAATACTTTGTATTTTAAAAATAAAATTTGTGGATGCATATAACAAGGAATACGTATGGTGCATTGGCATTTGGTCATTTGTTAAGGAGTTGGACTGGTCCAAGAGGTCATGGGATCGACTCCCATGGACTCCAAATAAACTTTTGAAACCTACCACTTCAACTAATGACTGGGTGCCACGTGGCTGTGCATGACTGGGCCACGTGGCACCTTCCCATTCGACGAACAAATGCCACTTGTCAACTATTGACTGGTCTAGTTGCCTGCCATATGTCTGCCTTGTCAGCAAACCTACCCAATCACCAGTAGCCAGAGACTGCCATGTCATCTCCTGCACAGTCAGCATGCTGATGTCATGCTGACATCAGCATTGACTTTTTGACCAGTTGACCTTTGGCTTTTCGATCAAAATGCGATAACTTCTGCATACGAAGCCTGTTTGACAAAGTAAATATACCGCCGGAATCAGGAAGACGAGACGGATGCAATGGTGTTAGTTTCGTTGGATTCCAAGCACTTTCAGTTTTGAGCATTTTTAAACCCTATCAGGCTTCTGGATCCGATTCTGGATAACACCTCCCCACAAAAAGACCTTTTGGTCCCTAAAAGGTTACTGACCAGTCAACAAGCTCGGGATAGGCCACCCAGCTTGTCCTCTGTCTCTGAACTCTGTCTTGTGCACCTGTCTCATCAAGATCAATTGTAACACAATCATGACAACTGACAGTATATTGTTAGCCATTTGAACCCTGTTACATCTTACTGACGCTACTATCATCCATGTACAAAACATTGCTAATGACAGTATCAAAAAGACGACTGCAAATGAGCTGATATACTTGAGATATTTGCACGACATGAGCTTATCTTGAAGCAACTTATGATTGATTTTTCATTCAACAACCATGTCTTGCTCTTGCTTAAGATCAATTACTTCATTTGAAACAATTATTGGTTTGTCGCTTGCTTGCACTGCCTTCTTTAATTCTTCCATTGTTTGAAGTGTTTTATTTGCTTTAACATGATGAGCATGAACCACATAATCTTGACTCGCTTTAGTGAATTGATATTGATTCTTTTTCCTATAGAATATTGCCTTACGATCATATAAATATGGACTACCTAAAACCATTCCACATTCTCTTAACGACACAACATCACAAGTTACTTCGTCCACATACTTAGATGAAATTGAAAATTTGATTGTGCACTGCTTTGTTATGTGCATCTGATGATAATTGCTTATCCATTTAAGTGTGTAAGGCTTATGATGTTGTGTTTTTAACCCCAATTGCTTAACCAATTCTTCTGAGATTAGATTAGATTGAGATCCACTATCGATTAATGTGTCTATCTTAGTGTGTCGGATGATTACCCTTATATGAAACAACTTGCTTCTACAATCAATGTCTTCACCAAATTTACCTGTCATACCAACCAATGAGATCTTTGACTCATCACCTGAATCCGATCCCAAGTCTGTGGGTTTTGATGTCGTTGCCACTATTTGCGTTCCCTTCTTTTCTTTGAACCACTTTGGCCTCTTCTCAGGATGCAACTGCCAACATCTGTCCTCATCATG
This sequence comes from Picea mariana, assembly GCA_032191745.1. Taxonomy (NCBI): domain Eukaryota; kingdom Viridiplantae; phylum Streptophyta; class Pinopsida; order Pinales; family Pinaceae; genus Picea; species Picea mariana. The sequence goes on along the minus strand of JASDQU010212064.1, from coordinate 6,629 downwards.
TCCCTCTTTCTTGCAATGCTTGCAAGAGGGCTTTCCTTCCTTTTTTGTCACTGCATTTGCATTCTTGCCATGCCTTTTCCTCTTGTCATCTTTCCTTGAAGACGATGATTCCCCTGACACACCTGCTTTCCCTACTTCAATATACGTTGCTTGAACAGAAACCTCATCAAGGTTAGTGGGTCAAAACATGAAAACAGTGTTCCTAATATGCACAGGTAAACCTCCTATATAATTCATAAGAGTTTCTTGTGTTTACAAAGGGATGTCTAACATTAATGCCATTTTTTGAAATCCATCGGTGTATTCTTGCACTGTTTGTCCTTTTCTTAGTTTTAAAGATTACCATTCAATTATTGCTTTTTCTTTATAACCCAAAGGATAGAATTGTTTCCTAAGTGTAGAAATGAAACTCTTCCATGATGGAAATACATTACCCACATGTTGTGTTTCTTTTTGCAGCTTGCTTTGCCACCAGATTAGAGTTGTACCGGCAAGCCTCAAAGATGCCAACTTAATTTGTGTGGCCTCATCCTTGATCTGTTGCACACTGCAGTATACCTCCATCTGCCTGATCCAATTGTCAAGTTTTTCTACATTTACTTCACCATCATATATGGGCAGCTCAAATTTTACATCAAATTTCAACAATCGCATTTCATGTTTATTCTTATGAACATTTTTCTTCTCATTAGATTTAGAACTTGAACTTGAAGAAGAAGGAGAAGAAGGAGGTGTTGATGGAGGTGTAGGAGGAATGTGAGGATGGTCCTCTTCCTCTTCACTTTTTCCCTTTGAAGATTTACCCAAAACTGGTCTCTTTCGTTCTAGGTAATCCTCGTACAAAACTGTCACCATCTCCGACATAGCATGGAATGTTTTCCGGAACTCTTTCTCATCTTGAGAAATCCCTTCTTCCGATGCCATCTTCTCGCTGTGAGAAGCTCTCTTTCTCAATGCAATTAATGGATTCTCTGCAACAAGCTCACCTTCACCACGCTGTAGCTTTTCCCTGGTTAACATGCAAAACTCAAATCCAAACGTCAACTAGCTCTGATACCACTTGATCCGCAGGATCTTTTAATGACTATGATTGAGTTTTAATTTTGCATGCGTTAATTAACCATTTGAGAAACTTAGTGAAAGAATGAGGAAAGAAGAGGAATTATGACAGCCATATATACATTTTTAGATCTAAAATGAAATAATAGACAGCAAACCATAACACGCAGATTGATAACGGAGTTCGGCACAACTTTGCCTACGTCTCCGGGCCTTTGTCTCTGTGGGGGAGGCTTCTTTATTTCTGTTCAAAAGATCAAAAGTACATCGCTGTAGTGCCAATTGGCTACAAGACTGATGATCATGTCCTTCTAGATCTCAAGAACTCTGCAAAGAAAATGACACGCAAAACGGACGTCCGGTGCTCCTAGAAATGGCCTGACAACGTCTGCTCCTCAATATCTTCCCTGCATAAAAATGGCTTTGGCTTGGCTTCTCCTCAGCATAAATCTATTTTTTCTGTCCTTGACTGTCCTCCATGGCCTCAAACAGGCCTGATTTATATAGATCTGAAGTTGGTTGTTCATCTCCAACTTCCTCCCAAAATTTGGGCTCAAAAAATGCCCAATATCTTCCAAAAATGGAGAAAATCAATTAAAATAGGCATAAAAATCATTGAAAATCCCAAAACTTTATAAAAAAAACTCACTTTTAGTTTAAATTTGGCATTAGCCCCCACTAGGCGCACGCTCCAGGTCATATGGAGCCTCCATATGGCCACGCACCCATGCGCCAGCCCCCTCTCCGGCGCTAGCTCCTGGTTTTCGACGCAACCATAGGACCCGTGGCTAACAAATTTATCCGTGCGCACAATGCGCCCACGCCCCCTTTTGGTGGTTGGTCGTATAGACCATGGGTTGAAACCATGGGATGGGGCTTAGCCCCAGCCCCACTTTCCGCCACCATACAATACTTTGTATTTTAAAAATAAAATTTGTGGATGCATATAACAAGGAATATGTATGGTGCATTGGCATTTGGTCATTTGTTAAGGAGTTGGACTGGTCTAAGAGGTCAGGGGATCGACCCCCATGGACTCCAAATAAACTTTTGAAACCTGCCACTTCAACTAATGACTGGGTGCCACGTGGCTGCGCATGACTGGGCCACGTGGCACCTTCCCATTCGACAAACAAATGCCACTTGTCAACTATTGACTGGTCTAGTTGCCTGCCACATGTCTGCACTGTCAGCAAACCTGCCCAATCACCACTAGCCAGAGACTGCCACGTCATCTCCTGCACAGTCAGCATGATGATGTCATG
>JASDQU010212063.1:0-18595 GCA_032191745.1 Picea mariana | reverse complement strand
TGTTTCAAGTGTCTTTGTGATGTCGTCATTACGGTGACATGATCCAACAGTATTTATGACACCCTTATAACCAACTTGTGACCTTTGCGACAAGTTGTATAGGAGTTGCGACACTTGCGACAAGCGAGAGGTATGTGCGACACTTATCCAGTTGAGTGATTTGGATGTGTAACAGTTTTACTTAGTCAGGAATCACATTATATATCTTCATGAATCTAGCCGAAAAATCCTGCACTGCTTCATCAAGCAACCTCTTCATATTGTTGTAGTGTGTGAACAACTGAAGGGGGTTTTTATTAACCCCCCATCTGGCAAGGAATAGTGTCTCAAAAGATGTGAAAATCTGCAATGCTTCCTGGTGCAAGGGCTCTAAACCATTTTCTTACATCTCCTATGAGGATTTGCGTAAACAACCTCATTTTTACATCTACATAATCCACCTCCTCTAAATCATTAAACTAGTCTAGGTGTTTTTGGGTTGATACGTTACCTTCAACATCATATAGCTTAATCCTTAGGTTGTACTCCTGGGGTAAGTCATGCAATAGAGAAGGTAGTATGAGAGGAGAAAATATGGCTGCCATAGTTGCTGTGAGGGGTTGGAGAGGCTGTTGGTTTCAGATAGGAGTCACTACAGGTTTGACGAAGGCGGCTAGGATCGAATCCTAGAATCCTTTTTCATCAAATAGGGTCTTGTCTAAACAGGATTCGAACCTGGTTCTGAATAGGGAGTATTCAAATTTTAGATCAAACTCAAGGTCTTCGATACTGATCAATCTGTCTCTAGGTAAGGACGAATATCAGTCTAGACGTAACACAGGGGTTACTGTCTTTTCTTTTCTTCTTCGGCCAAGCTTTTCAGGGCTAGAGACAAGGATTGCAGGCTCTGGGTCTAGATTTCTCCTGGTGTGAATCTTCTTAGTAGCCAGGGTTTCTATCTCACATAGTGTAGTACAACTGGTGTCTGAGTAAGGGAGTTGTTAGGGTAAAGATAATCTTCATCCAATAAGGTGTTTGGTCCACTGTCACCCTCAGGGATCAAACTAAATATTTAAGTCATTTTCCCAGGGAAAAATTTTCAATTTCGTCCTCGGCATCGGGGCCAGAATGTTAGCACTCTGTAAATTCCATCCGGCTGAATAGACACATGACAGAGGTAACTATTTCAACCAGCTTTAGAGATGAGGCACTAGCCTACTCAACTCAGAGAGGGATCTCTCGTGTCACTTGATATATCAATGGAAATCAATGGCTAGATTTGGTTTGTTTAGGAGATTTTTGATAAGGTTGCTGGCAAAGAAGGGGGGAACACTATGGGCTATGGAGTCAAAATTCTGAAAGCAAACGAAAAAAATGCATCAAGATGATAGAATTCTACAGAGGACAAAGGCTAAATAAGTTGACGAATTAGAGTTATTCTTGAAATAAAAAGATGTGTAGGAAGATAAGAAAACAAATAACAACATTAGAGCATTGCTGAAATGAATTTTGAATAAGTTAAGAAGACAACAACATAGTTTAAATTGCTCAAGACAAGAGCATCACAGGACGAATTCTGGGCCTTTAAACCATCCAATTTAAACATAAGAAAATGTAAATGAAATGACATGCTATAGGAAATACATACGATGAAAGGAAACAAAGATCATATCACCAACCATTAGAATATTTTCATAGAGACTTCAAAATCTTCTGCATTTGTATTCAATTCAGATTCAAAAAATTTACAAATATAGTTTGATACAACCAAAAGGTTCTCTTGCACTTTTTCCAAAATTAACTCATTCAAGTCTCTTAGTACTTATACAATTTGATAAAAAATAACTAAAACTGAAATGTTTCAGCTTCTGTAATAGTTTCGGATGTCAGTTTTGGTATACGAAACGACTTATAATCATTAGCAAAAAGAAACGTTTCAACATCATGAATAGTCTCTTTGACCGCCTGGCAGCTTCTGCCTCATCTATTCTGCCTTATACTTCCATTGGATCTGCAATATTGGTGACAACTGGAGATCATCTATTGGTTCCGGGGACGTGGCATTTTGTTTTACCCAATCACACAAGTTCTTTCCATTGTGCATCATAGGGGATCTCGTAATCCATCATTTATTTAATCAAAATTTCCAGATCGATGGACATTGCATAGGACATGACCGATATGCTGACTTTCACTGTTTTGAACTTGTTTAAAATTTTGAAATCGGTAGCTAGATGTTCTACCAAGCTAGGGCCTTTCAAACTTTCTTCCATATCTTCAAACTTGGAATGGTCCATCCTGTATTGCATGAGAATAGTGTGATAATCTTCCTGCTTGTATAATGAGCCTTTACTGCACCAGAATGAGGGGAGGCCTTTAGCAAACAATTGTTCAAAGGCGTCTTTAAACTCCTGTATGCTATGGTCCATTTGCACATTTTTTTTCTAGACTGATTTGATCAGGTTGTGTTTGACAATGATTCTCCTGGCGAAAATGATTAAAGAAGTCCTGTCTTTCACACCAATGGTCTGAAGATCAGCAGTTGGTATAGAATTTAGTAATTCTATGGCATTTTGGTCCCATTCCGAGGGTTTCTTTGCTAACACTTCATTTACAACAACACATTTTTTCTGAGCTGTAGAAGCCATGTTGCCTTTGTCGTTGATAAAATTTAGATAACTTCTGAACTTAGCAACCTCCACAACAATTGCGTCCCATATTACATGTTTGGTTCCCTGCAATAGCATTTTTCCCTTCAACCTAGTTTTTAGCTTGCTCACTCTTTCCTGTAGGTCTTGGTTATCTCTGTGGAGTTGAGCTAATTTCTCATCCTTCACCTTCATCTCTTGTTTTGACTGTTCTAGGTTTTTTTTGAGACCCTTGATCTCACCTGTTTTCAAACTTATCTAGGACATAGCTTGAACTAACTCCTCGACACTTGATCCAACCTCTACATTAGAAGGCACGATAATTTCCATATATGATTTTGTGGCCTACATTTGTGACCAGATTTCTTTCTCTTTCTCCAATTGCAACACTTTAGCCTTATAGTCTAGGGCCTCTTGTCTGAAGGTTTCCTTTTCCTGCTCCAAAGCAACTAACTTTGCTGTCTATGGATGGTCCATAGGTGACATTTTCAATATTTTAGTAAAACTTTGGATCATCTTGTCCTTTTCATCCAGAGAGGCTTTCACCCCTTGTGGACCTTCAAACTCTAATATCTTCACCCGCGTCATCCAAGCTTTGCTGGACACCTTTTCTTGTTTCCATTGTCCATCTAGCTTCAATACATGTGTTTTCAACCTTGCGACCTTCAAAGCTAATTTTAGGTAATCAACGTACAACATATCATTGACATTTCTATGGAATTTTACTTTTTCATGCACACCGATGTTCTCATAGTGTACCTTGAACTCAGATACCTTATCATTGTCAGCCATTGCAATGTTGAATCTCTTTTTCTTGACATATCTGACTGAGAGTAGGTGATATTTACGCTGAGATGTTCATTCTACTTTGAGCAAAAGCTCCTTTATCTCATTATTTTCCATACTCCCTTTCACGACATACTGATGTAGCAAGTCTTCCTTAGATTTATAAACCATCCTAGGAGTCTGGCCAAATACATGTTTCCTGCTGCTAAAAACCTTCATGCTGCCTTCATTTTGTGGTTTCTTCTCAGGGTTGATTTCTTCATTCTGGACCATAGTCTATACCATCTCCATGCCCGTCCTTTCTTTCTTTTCTTCCTCCTCCAAGTTAATACTTGGAGAGGGTGATGCGACTCTCATCTTCTTGAGGGTGTCTTGTTGGCTGCTAGTCCCTAGGGATTCTGAACTACTTCTCTTATTGAAGATGCTCATTTTAGGAGCTTTGATAATCAACCTAGGTGAGGGTTTTTGTGCTGAGATTTGCTGTAAAGTGAGCTCTGTTTGTTTTGCTTGATCATGCAGCATTATGACCTCCATTTCTGTGCAGGTCTCTATATTGGCCAATTTATCTAGTTCTGCAACGTGCTCATGTTCATAAGGGCCTTGTCTACTTGTCAATCTCCTCTTTGATATAATCTGATGTGGATCATATCTTCTTCCTTGCAACTGTGTGAACCCAAATTCATTGAGTTTGGATTGAACCTGAGGCAAACAAGACTTGATCTTCACCACAAAATGACCTACCATGAATGAAAATAACATATTAGAAGCCTTGTGAGCCTTGAGGAAATGCTCAGTCTCTTAGATGACCCTTTGTCTTATAAATTCCAAAGAAAATATCATGGGAGTCAGAAAAACTAGTAAAAGGTGAGGTCCTTCTTGGCATCCGTATACCCAAATCATGATGGACTGAGTGAAAAAACATCTAGTCCCCCATCATATTATCCAGACTCCGCTGCAACGAACTCTTTATTTCTTCTAGGACTCTTGGCAGATCTGAACCAAAAATGAGACTGTATATTCTGGACATGATCTTATTGATGAAGATGAGCATGGTGATCTTTTTACACTCATTTGAAATAAATGCAGCCTTTGGAAGCTCGGTGTTATTAGATCCTATAAACATTCTCAACAAGTGATAATAGTATCAGAAATGTCTTAACGAGTTGAAGTTAACTAGCTGTTGATATATGTTTTCTGCAATGAAATCATCAAAACTGACAAGGACTGACTACCCAGAAAGGAAGAAAAACAGCAGGAACCCTAGCATAACCTCTACCACAGAATTGTCATTGTCTAAACCTAGAATCTGACTCAGCAGAGAAAAATCCCACTGGAATTTGACGATCATGATGCTTATACTGACAGGCAAGGAGGGAGTCTCTGAGTACAACAATCCTTTTGGAACCCAACTCTTCCAAAACTTTCAATCCCAATATTAACGCCTCGTAATCATACTCGGCCTCAAAGATCTTCAAAGAAAAAGAGTGCATAGAAACAAGAATAGGAGACTTTGACATTAACAGTGTTCTGGATGAGGAAACACAGGGGAATATCATCACATAAAGAACCTAGGAAATTTTAGGAAATCCTGCTATGATTCCTTCATTAGGAGGAATATGATTATTTAGAGGAAAGCTGATAACCCTATGTGGAAGAATCACCCAGATATCTATGAGTGCTCATGGAACTTCAACAGAGGAAGATTTTGAGGATGTTAAATTTATTGAGAAGAATTCCCCATTTGCTATGTTACTAGGAAAAACCTGGATTGAGAAGGATCGGGCCAGAAGAAAAGAAGAGGAAGCCTTAGAACATAAGAAGAAAGAATTAAAAGATTTCATGAGAGGAGGATAACACAATTGATTGAAGAACATGAGAATAGATCGAAGCTATTTAGAACCAGAAATTGGGATGTCAAAGTTGAAAGAACACAAGAAGACTGACATAAGAGTGGAGCACCTACCCCAGATAGAGAAGAAGTATTTCCCTTAAACGCTATGAAAGAATCTCAATAGCGCGAAGTTACTATACCAAAAGGAGATATGAATCAGAATGAAAAGAGGAATACCGAGATGAAGATCATAGGGAAGAAGGCTAGGAAGCTCAGTAAGAAGAGAGAAAAGATAGAAAAGTTGTAGAAGGTTCCAGAGGGGACTTCACAGAAGGAAGGCTTGTAAAATTGGAACTTCATCAGGATATCAGAACAACGCAACATGGCACTTCGCCATGGTGAAGAAATATAACCGTTGGAGGCATTATGACCGTTAGATCGATGCCCCCAAATGGTTAGAAGAACATTTATGGACGGAAAGCTTGCCATCGGACCGTTGGGACCGCATCGTAATGAAAAAAAATACATTGATGAAGGCTTCTCACCCATTGGAGAGATCCGTTACACCGCTATCTACTTATTGCGTCAACTGTTGCACCGAAAAAACTTTTGCGAATTGTATCCAAGCCAACTCATTGCTACCGTGCTGTGTTTACTGAGATCAATGCATGTTCTATTACATTGAGCATTCATTCGTCGACCTGAGTTATCCGATTGAGAGAGTGTATGTCGGATGAACTCAATGCAACTGAAAAGTGTGTAGAACAAGTCTTAATCGATCTAATGGCCAAAAAATTAATGTACACAGGGATTCAAGCTTCATCGATGAGAGGAGTGCAATCCTCTCTGTCGACTACTCACGGATCTGGACCATCTCGAGCCGTAGCCGAGAAAAGAACCAAGCATTGAGATGACTTGGTGAATGTGAAGTTAATCCTGACTATCTTGCCCGACTACATCTTGCCTTTGGTTAGTGCGGTGAGTTGTGACAGTGTCCCGAGGGATTTTGATTATACCTTGGTTACTGTCTACCTCCTGAAGGGTATACATGCAGTTAGAGCACAACAAGATAATATCGTGACATTTAAATTCAACGACTTCAACCTAGGGGACTGAAAGAACCACAGTATGCTTTCTCCTCACAGATACTTGACTAGGACGAAGGGGAAGAACTTGAAAATAATCCCCCAACCATTGAATATGAACCTCGCGTAGTACACCAAATTGAATGTGATGAATATTCCACATTTTGGAAGGCACCAGAAAGTTAACATGTGCGTTAAGCTCCTGTTGCTGTGATACCATGGTGATTATCTATGGCTAGATAGATGCATCACAGTTGATCTGATGCTGATCCATAGGATCACCAGATTGAGCATGCAGGGACCAGATGCACAAGAGTTCTACCCAGGGAAGGCTGCAGACTGTGCCCTAGCACAGAGAATTAAGGATACCTATGGCGATGTAGAAAAGGGGATGCGAGGCTACAAGGTAGCTTCCATCCAGAATGGCGCAGTGCACCTGGCCTGATAGATGGTGAGAAAGAATAGATCTATGTAGGTCACAAGGTTCATTGTTGACCTCGTCGAAAAGTGTGTAGAAGGAATCCAAATGAGCTGGGCGAACTACTTAGTCAACCAGCTAGAATTGGATTTTTGTGAAGCTCAGGATCGGGGCTATGAGTTCCACTTTATCTAACTCCTGATCCTCATCGAATTTACTGCTTGGGAGATGCCAGAAGGTGCGACCTTCCCAGACATTGAGACATTCGAGCCACTCTCTACGAAGTTCACCATGCTCTGGTACTCAAGCGATATGGGGAAACAATGGTAGTCGAACATGGTATTCCACACATACTATCTCTAGTTAAAGAGGGATATTAGGGCTATCCCTTATATGACGCCGAACACCCTGCACCGGTTCAAACCCATCATGAAGTTCAATGTGTATCGACACTTTATTTATATCACTGCGCTCACATATGAGCATAAATAAGAGATTCAATAATACTATAAGATCACAAAGGAGGACCTCGAAGAGATAACTAAGGACTAGTCTGCAGAGCTCCTTATCCTTGTTGACCCTGCAAAAATTTTTGATCCTGAATTAATTGGAATATCAAAGGCCACTCACGAAGAGCATGATACATCTGGACCTATCAGAAGGAAGAAGACCAAAGAGGTACATAACTTGAGCAGTGCATCAGATGAAACTACTTCAGAATCACCTGGATGAGGAGATAATGACAAAGTAGATAAATAAGAGACCAATGGAAAATAATATCAATATAAGTAAGGTGAAGTAACACCACCAATGTATCCTTTTGATGAGGCTGATCCATATAAGAAAATAAAGGTTTCCCCCATGAAACCTACCTTGCGGAAGAAATCCAAAGCCACCAAGACTAAGCAGAAGACTGTGTTCATGCTCGATGGCTTCGACTTCATCATCACAACCGTATTAGATGCTTCGTAGGATATTATGCAGAACAATGAGGCCAAGAAAGTAGCCATGTATGAACAAATTGAGACAGAACTAAGAGGGGTACAATAGGCCCTTCAGTCCAACCATGCAGTATCCACTGCACCCCCACCATAATAAGAACCATATTTGGGAGATGAGCCTTCCCAACTCCACAAAATAGATGATGCGATCGAAGCTCTCCTTCGTCAAGTGCAAGAAGAGAAAGAATAGGCCATGGTGGCCCTGAAACAAGCACAAAAGGAAGTGGTAGAGAAAATTTGAGTTGTGCAATAGGAGAAGGATGACCTCTACACCAAGTTCAAAGAGGAGAGAGCATAGGTCAAGTAAGAGAAAGAGAAGTTGCTCGCAGAGCAGCTCAGAGTCAAAGAAGTAGTCAACAAAGCACTTCGCTCTTTGATAGGCTTAGAACAAAATGTAGAAGAACCAATGGAGCATCAAGTAGCATAGCTTGCAGAAGCTATCCAACAAATTCAACAGATAATCACAGACCTAGAGGTAAAAATAGTGCCAAGTACCTCATAGGATGTGTGAGACCAAAGAGAAGCCACTGCCCGGAGCGCAGTTAAGAGGATCAAAGAATTCACTCTGGAATGTAAAGAAATTAGCAGTAGAAGTGCACAAACCTATGAGAAACTTACTAAATACCATAAACTAAAGGCACTGGACTCACAACTTATGGAGGTAAAGCAACAAGCAGTGACAGTACAAACGTAGTTGAAAGGATGAAGCGATCTCAGGAACAACGCACTTCTCAACAACAGCTCCACACCATACAGAGAAAAGTCATGGAAGTGACTTAGAGGCTCCAACCAGTCCAAGACGAAGCGTGACAACTATTTGAGGAGATTGAAAGACGAGGAGCAAAGATGGAACAAGTATTCACTATAGTCGAACAAATATTAGAGGGACCTGCCAACAAAGCACTTATCCAAGAGTTTGTTGAGTAGGAGGCCTTGGCGCAACAACAGGTTGAAGCAACTCGAGCCAATCTCAAGGCCTTTGAAGTAGAGCTACCCATATTAGAGTGATTCATGATGAGTCATAGGTGAGTTTTGGGGGCCTGTTGTCCCTTGACCAAGTTTTAAGGATACTTGGTCATGTTTGACCTATTTGGGACTTCGACAAGCTGTCGAAGGCAGAGTGCAGGTCGAAGCGAAGATCACTGAATCTCGAATCCTTGTTTAGGGATTTTTGGGTTTTGGGCTTATGTAATGGGTATGGGGATGTTGACGCATGGGTTTACCCATGTTTAGGCCATTTTTTGTAATGTATAAATACAAGTCTAGGAGATGTAAGAAAGAAGAGAGGCTAGGTATCTAGCCAAAGTGCTGAGTGCAAATTGTAAATGCTTTGTGCATGCTATGTTGAGAACTTGTAGAGCTAAGTGCAAGTGACTATAAGAGACTGTGTAAAGGTTTTGTGATGTAATCTAGCTCGGGGAAGGAGTATCTAGCGAAGTGTGTGCATATCTCCTATCCTATGCAGAGTAGGATCTTGTGGCTCTATGCATGTACAAGATTGACAAAAGACAATAAAAGAGAAGAAGAGTTGGTGGACGTAGCCCCAGGCTAGGGGTGAACCACATATATCCTGTGTTTCTATGATTTGTGTGATGCATTGATGTTTTTATGTGTTTACTTGCTTAGTGATTTGATATATATGAATGATAGATAGATCCGTTGATGCTTTGTGCTTAATAATGTGAATGAATGCTAGATCTGATCTATCTTTATGTGCTAAGTGCTTGGGCGTATTAGATCTTGTAGACTACTGCGCTTCTTTGTAATTAGGGTTTACATGTGCTATAAATTAAGGTTGAATACTAATGAAATATAATTTTTAAGTGCTCTGTTAAGGTGTTACAATCATAGATCTGTGTCCCAGCTAAGGTTGCAGACACTAGAGTCTTGCAACCACCCCTGCCTCTACCTCGGGTGAGACTGCATCTGCTTCACAGGTGTTGCTGAAAGGGTTGGTAGTTAGGGTTTTGTTGGTGTGCTGTTGAAGCATTGAACCCTGGGTCTGCCCCTGTGCCAACAGTTCTCCTCCAATGCACACTCATTGAGTTATACAAAGTATATCGCATGTAAATTATTCATTATTCATAACGGTTAATGAGAATTATTTCATTCTTTCTCTCCTTCTTCTTCTTTATCAAATTCTGTCTGAAAATGTGTGTATTATTGTTTAGCTAGATATATTCTATGCAGGTTCAAAAAATTTACATGGTAACAGAGCCGATAGACTGCTAAGGAAAATCTACACCAAATTGTTTTGCAAGTACAAAAGATTGAAGACAATGAAAAGATGGAATTCCAAAAAGAATTCATTCTTACACCTTACAACTATTTTCCATGGAAGGATAAAATAACCATACATCTCCGAAATAGAGGGTTGTATAGGTTAACCTTGAATATAGATATAGAACTGACATCAGCCATATAAAAATCCAAGTACTTAAATCGCATGGATGATGCACTTGGAACAATTTGTAGTCTTATTTCTCCCGAACTCCTTTTTCATATATTTTCCTATAAGTCTCCCAATGAAGCCTAAACCACCTTGGAAGGGATCTTTGGAAAATAGGATGAGATGAGGGGACACATGCTGGAGGTGGATATGCTCACATTGGATCCAATAATCTTCGATAATATCCAAGATTTATTTACAAAATTCAAGGATTTACTGTTGCAACTCAAAGCTTGCGGGGTTGATAAATCGAAGGAGGAGAAACAAATAGTTCTCACATTTCTCTCCAATCTTGGTCCTAAATTTTCTGTATTTGTATCCACATTCCATACTATCATATTCACCTCTGGATCCACCTGAAAGATTCCTTCTCTTGAGGACTTTATCGAATCCTTAACACAAGAGGAAACCAAGCTCATTAACATGGGCACAATCAAAGGCCCAAGGGCATATGCACTCACTGTGCATTATGGAAGCCACAAATATCCGAAATCTAAATATAAAGATAAATGGAAAGCTCATGCACATACGAATAAGGAAGGTTACATAAAACCTTTCACCGATGCCTCCGGATCTAAAGGAGAAAAGAGAAGAAAATGGGAGAAATGCATGTACTGTCACAAAGGATTCCATTCAGAATCCGCATGCATGCAAAAAAAAATTAGATATAATGTCTCAAATACTTCAGCAAAACAACCTTGGAGATCGCATCCCTGAGGGTGCCAAGAACAAGAAGCCATAAGATCCAAATTCCAAGAGAGGAAATTCTAGCCATGCCTTGATCGCAATCAACTCCTCTCCCGATGATTGGATCGTAGATTCAGGAGCATCACATCACATGGATGCCTAAAAAACAATATATTATTATTTGGATGCATGCAAAGTTCCTCCTATTCTAATGGGGGATAACTCTTCTCTCGAAGTCACTGGAAAAGGAAGGATTGAACTCACCAATGGTTAATGAGAATTCTTTCATTCTTTCTCTCCTTCTTCTTTCTCAAATTCTCTCTACAAATGTGTGTATTATTGTTTAACTATATATGTTCTATGCAGGTTCAACATATTTACCTGTTTGGACATTTGAATTTTAGATACATGCAATGTCTTAGCAAGCAAAGATTAGTTGATGGTCTACCAAACATCCATTTCTCCAAGGGAGTATGTGAGGGATGTGTTCTCAGAAAACACCCTCAAGATAAATTCGACAAAGGAAAGTATCAGAGACCTTCTGCACCTTTAGATCCGATCCAAAATGAACTTATGGGTCCTTTTACACATCCATCCATCAGAAAAGTGAGGTTTGTTCTCCTTTTTGTTGATGATTTCTCACGTTTTACATGGATCTACTTTCTCAAGAAAAAATCCGAGGTCTTTCAGCAACTCAAATATTTCAAAGCCCTAGTTGAGACACATTCCAGAAAGAATATAAAAGTCCTCCAAACTGATAATGGGGGAGAATATGTAAATCATGAGATCCATAATATTTTCCATGAGGCAGGGATTCAGTTACAACACACAATTCCCTATACTCCACAACAAAATGGAGTTGTTGAGCAATAAAATAGATCTCTAAAGGAGATGGCATCTTTCATGTTGCATGCAAAGTCACTACCACAGAGACTATGGGCTGAAGCACTTAATTTTTCAACATACATCCAAAACAGATCTCCCCATAGATTTGTCAAGGATAAGACCCCCTATGAGGTTTGGAGTGGCCTCAAACCGTAAGTGACCCACTTTCACATTTTCGGTTCACGTGCATGGACCAAGCTTCCCTCTGAAAAGAGGAAGGCACTTGATCCACAGAGCACTGAGTGCATTTTTGTTGGATACCCAGATGATGTGAAGGGATATCATCTTATTTATCTTTTCTCGGACTGGATCATCATTGAGCGTAGTGTCCAATTCGAGGAAAGTGTCTTGCATGAACCTCAATAACTCCATGCAGATACCTTCATTCTTCCACCTGTCTGAGATGATGAGCATGCACATGACGACTCTTCTTTAGATGAGAGTTCTGATTCAGAGGAATCAGATGATTCAGATTCAGATTCAGTACAGTCAGATGCATATTCAGAGCATCCATATGCAATTGCAGAGCCAGAGAAGAGGCCCAAGCGGGCACAAATTACTCTTCAGGATGCAGGGGATCTCGTTGGTGATCCAACCATACTAGGAAGACTCAATCTTATTTCAAGGAGCCTCCTGTTGCACTCACTGCCACTGAACAATTTCCATCCAGGCATATTTTCTTGGTTCAGTATTCAGATCCACAATATTATGGTGAGGCTGCTGGAAATCCATTTTGGGAATCCGCCATGCAGGAGGAGTACAAATCCCTCCTCGAGAACCAGACTTGGGATTTGGTTCCCCTTATTTCTGGGAGGAAACTTGTTAGATGCAGATGGGTCTATAAGACAAAGAGAACAACGGATGGATAGATCAGCAAATACAAATCCAGGATTGTCGCCAAAGGATTTCAATAGGTTCATGGTATTGACTATGATGATACCTTCACTCCAGTAGTGAATATGGATTCCATACGATTGGCACTTTCCATTGCAACAACCAAGGGATGGGAAGTACATCATATGGACGTGAAGAATTCATTTCTTCACGGTGATCTCTCTAAGGAGATCATGGACCATCCCCAGGTATTTATGCAAGACTCATCTTTGGTCTGTCAACTCAAGAAGTCCCTTTATGGCCTCAAGCAGGCTCCGAGGGCATGGTATGCCAAGATGGACTCCTACCCGTTGTCACAGAACTTTGTACATTGTAAATCATACCCGAATGTCTACATGCTCAGGATGGATGATTCACTTCTACTTTTAGTTCTGTATGTTGATGATATGGTGATCACCAGTTTCTCAACTTTAGCAATTGTTGCAGTCAAGAGGATTCTACATGACATGTTTTTGATGACAAACATGGGTCCACTTCAGTTCTTCATTGGACTCAAGATCAGTCAAGATGCATCAGGCATCAAACTGTCTCAGGCCAAGTATGCACGAGATCTCCTTGAGCTATTTCACATGACAGACTACAAGTCTACTCTGAATTCTTTCCTATCAGGAGTCAAACTTGAGGATAGAGGGGAGAATCCATTGGTTGAAAACACACTGTACAAACATCTAGTGGGGAGATTGTTGTATCTCACACACTCCAAACTAGACCTCTCATATGCAGTTGGCATAGTTTCCAGGTTCATGCAGGAGTTGCATGAGCTACATTGGAAACCTGTAAAGCGTATCCTTCGATACGTACAGGGAACCATCTCCTTTGGGATTCATTATGCAGTAGACTCTACATTAGATCTCATCGGTTTTACTGATTCTGACTGGGCTGGTGATAACACTGATCGCAAGTCCACATCTGGTTACTCACTTAGTCTTGGTTCCGGGCCTATCTGTTGGTTGAGAAAGCAACACGTTTCCATTGCTCTATCTTCAGTTGAGGAAGAGTATAGAGGGGTAGTTAACATAACCATTCAGGCTATGTGGCTACAAAATTTTCTCACTGAGTTGGGCATTCAGTTTCATCGATCGATCATCATATGGTGTGACAACTAGAACACTCTAAATTTCTACAGAGATCCAGTTCAGAGGCAGCAGACGAAGTACATCAAGATCCACATGCACTACATCTGAGACTTAGTACATGAGGGGATCATTGAATTACAGTTCTGTCCTTCAGTAGAACAAATGACATACATATTCACCAAGATGTTCACTGAGCAGAAGTTCCATTCTCTACGAAGTCGTCTTGGAGTGAAGGACACAGTTGCCTAAAAACTGTAGTTCTTATTTTTACATACATTGTACGTTGAGGGGGGGGGGGGAATTTTCCCATGAGGTTTTCCCTCTTTACTCACTTTATTTCAATGTATATTTTGTATTTGGGTACCTAACATGGCCTTATTGTCGGGACCCATTCTTTATTTTCACCATAGTGATGTTCAGGGGGGGTGTTGGAGTTACTTCACACACACCTAAGACTTATTTTTCCAAAGGTTTTTCCTTGTTTATTATAAATAATTAGTCATTATCTAGTCTCCTATATTTTATGAGAGAATATTCCACCTAGAGAAAATTCTCTTTCAGTTGACACTTCAGTTTGACTAGTTGAGTTGGGTTTAGATGCTGCATTGGTTTTGTCACCATGCAACATTGGGATCATCACCATGATAATTTGAAATTGCCTTGGTATAATCACCATATTGGAACATTACCCTTGATTCCCTGATTCAACTCCTCACTACTCTCTTTTTAGTCAATTAACTGAAGACTAGTTGACTAGTTAACTCAACTAGGTGGCAGTTCACTCCCGTAACTACCTGAGAGACTAGAATAGGTGGAAGTTCACTCCAGTAACTATTGGTGTATGTCCAGATCACTCTATACCAGCACTATGGCACATTGTTTCTCATCTAGTGTCCACTCATTGAGTTATACAAAGTATATCATGTGTAAATTATTCATTATTCATAACGGTTAATGAGAATTCTTTCATTCTTTCTCTCCTTCTTCTTTCTAAAATTGTCTCTAAAAATGTGTGTATTATTGTTTAGCTAGATCTATTCTGTGCAGGTTCAACACATTTACATTTAATGCAAGTGTTAAGCTCCTGATGGCGGCCAAAATGGGGAATCTTCATCACAATTAGCACGGTGGACTGCGCCAGCCCCTTAATCCTTGGCTATGAGATGAGGCGAGGCTTCTTCCCAGTTGTCTTCGTGAGATAGCGATGCGGCACCAACATGGTGTAGTTATTTTAGTCTCCCAAGTTGAAGTCAATGTTCTTCAATAGTGGGATCTGTCCTAACTGACTCCCAACTACGTGTATTCCTTTCAGAATGTAGGTGGTGAACACGGTGTAATAAAAATCTCGTGGGATATTGTCACGGTTAACAATGCCATACAAAGGTGGGATATACTCAGGTAGGATCGACGGGATCTACTTTGCATTAGCCAGATCTCCATGGTGCTTACTTCATTGTTCAGTCACGGGTTTAATACAGCCAAAACGACGTCTAGTCAAAGAGGAAGCCTGCAATCCCCTAGTCGATGACACTTGGACACCTTCAGATATCAGTCTGTCGGCCATTAGTTTCTTGAGGAATTCCTCGATAGAATTCTCTAATTCACTAGGTTCGCCCGACATTCTCATTTTTAAACAAACAAGTCGGGCTAGACGAACAAACATGCGAGGTAGACAAGAAGACATGCGGGGTCTAGTTTTAGATAGAACAAATCGACACATGGACAATTAAATTCTTAGCTTAGTTAATCACGGGTGGAAAAAAGTGGTCCCTACACAGTGGCTGATGAGTTAAATAAGAGGGAATCGTAACAGATTCTTCCAACAACCAGGAATTCTTCCATCAATGTGAATCTGTCCATTATGGCGCGGTCTCAACATCCCAAAAAGTAGTCCATCGGCCCATAAATGCATTTTCTAACCATTCTAGAGCGTCTTTCTAACGGTTGGGGTGCCTCCAACTATCATATAAATTCTCCAGGGTGAAGTCCCATTCTGCGCGGTCCTGTTGTTCCAACAAGATTCAAATCCTGCAAACCTGCCTCCTGCGAGGTTCTAGTCTGCAAAGTATTCCATCTGTTCTCTGTAGTTTCTTGTAGCTTTTCTAACTTAGATTTATTTTTATTGAGTTTCCTTTCCTTCTTCCCTATGATTTGAGTCTCTCTAACTATTTCTTTAATCCACTTTCCATTCTTATTCTTATCTTCTCCTAGCGCAGTGGCTTAGCACTGTTGAGGTGCCCTCAAAGGGTCTAAAGTTAAGATCCCTTTTCTTAACACTTCTTGGGTGGATATACTTCTTTCTTGAATAGATAGGTCCTTCAAACTTTCTTTCATTATTTCAACCTTGACAACTAATTCTCTTGCCTTTTGTCCCTCATGCATTGTTACTTTGTTTTGTTGCTTCGACTTATCCTCTCGTTCTTCTATTAGTCGGTCTATTTTTCTAGCTATGAAATCCCTTAGTTCTTGCCGTTTCTTTTTTGTAGCTTCTTCCTCCACTTTCCTTCTTATATGATCCTTCTCAATCCAAGTCTTTCCTAATAATAATGGGAAAGGGGCGCTGTCCCCAATAAACTTAATGACTTCAAATTCTTCTTCCGTCGATGTTCCATGAACAATAATAGGTACATTAGTAACTCTTCCACATAAAGTTATCATGTTTCCTTTAAACAAGCCTATCCTTCCCAATGAAGATACCACTGTAGCCTTTCCCAAAATTTCCCAAGTGTCTTCTGTCATAATATTCACTTGTGTTTCTTCAATCAAGACATAGTCTATGTCAAAGTCTTCTATTCTTGCATTTATGCGTTGTTTTACTTTTAGGATCTCTGGTAAACTAACATCTTTGTGAAGATCCATCATTTCTTTCAACTATACTAATGTAGTATGAACTTCCTCTAATTCTTTCTCTTTATGAATTTCTAACATGCTCTTAGTCTCTTGAATTCCTTCATAGTTTTTTTATCTCATGTTCATCCTTTCAACTTTAGCAATCATCCTTAGAAAATCCTCAACTTCATGACCAATAATCTTACAAAAAAGGCAAATTGGACATGTGCTAGGGAATTCCTTTGCAAGATGACCCAGTCTTCTACAATTATAGAATTGGAAAGCACAATGTCAATACTCTTTTTCTTTTAAACGTTCCCCAACCTCTTCTTTACTGCACACTAGGATCATAGTGCTCGACCTGCAATTTGCAATTTTTTTTTCTAGGATCCTGCATCCACTTATTAGTCCAAAAATTATTTGTATGCATAGGAATAACATATCTTTCTTCATTTCTATTAAATTTACTTAGATCAAATCTTTCTTGCAACTGCGCCCTAGCCTTGAGACTAGGACAAAATCTATTAAACATACTTAAATTCATGCTTTCAAAACACAAATTTTCACTTACCTTTCTCTTGTCAAAGAAAAAAGCTTTACCTTTTTTAAGATCTTACCTCTTTTCTTCAGATCAAATTTCTTTCTTAGCATAAAGCTTCATAATTCAAGTAGATTACTGCTCACTTCAACAATAGATCTACACATAGAGCTTCTCTTTTCTTTACTTTAGTTCTCAACAATCACAGTTTCAGGTCCCGACAATAAAACCATTTGTTAGCAGAGGGAATACCCAGGGTTCAATGCTTAACAACGCACCAAAAAAACCCCGACTACCGGCCCTTTCAGAAACACTTGCGAAGAAGGAGAAGTCTCACCCGAGGTAGAAGCAAAGGGGGTTACATGATGCAGGTGTCTGTAACCAAGCTGAGACACATATCTGTGATAATAACACTTTGCAGAGTATTCTATTAACACGTAGAATATGACATGCATTAGTTCATTAGCCTTATTAACATCACAGAACATGCCCAAAGATAGATCGATGCAGTAACAATAAATGATTATATATCCTGAGCACTTAGCACTGAGTTAGATATAACATTCATTTACCATTAACACAAGTAAATCACTTAAGAAATAACATATCTATTTATCATACATAATAATCAAAGCACTGAGTAGATTCATAACATAAACAACACAACACAAAACAAACCAAAGACATAAGATATACGTGGTTCACCCCATTGTGGGGCTACGTCCATCAACCACTTTTCCTCATTTGTTATTCGTTTGAATATTACATTCATTTTCTCCTATTCACTAAGCCACATAGTCAATCTTCACACCAGACATGAGATCTGCACACTAAGCACCATATCCTCCTTCCAAAACTATCTCAAGGCACAGAGCCAACCCTCTATCGAGCACAAAGCCTTAACACATATACATTATGTTTAATAAAGTAACTCAAACTACTTGCACTTAGCTCTCAAGCCCCCCCTTCTTCTACCATACATTCATACTTATTTATACTTTGACAATCCCTTACAAAAGGGCCTAAACATGGGAGAACCCATGAGCTGACATCCCATAACCCATTACAAAAAGCATAAAGAACCCCTTACTAGGTCCACATAGCCAGAAAAATAAGTGAGATCCGTGATCTCAGCTTCGCCTAGGCGCTCCTTCTTCGAACAATGTGTCGAGGTCCAAAAGTGGTCCAACTCTGACCAAGGTTTCCACAAAACTTGGTCGAGGGCCAACAATGCATGATATTCCTTCTTCCACTGCTTCTTCTTTAATCTCTTTCCACATGCATAACACTTCACTTCTCCTCCTCTGCCTCTTCCTCTATCTATGGGAAAAAATTTCTTCCTCCATAGTGTCCTCCTCTCTTTTTCTGACTGTTATATCTTCCAGCTTCTCCTTTGGACTTTTGAAACTTTTCTATGATGTTTCCTCTTCCTTTTTTCCGTTGACTCTTTCCCCTGTTCTGTTGAATCTGCTTCCTTGCCAATTTCTCT
>JASDQU010212062.1:0-18463 GCA_032191745.1 Picea mariana | reverse complement strand
TGTCCAATTTCTGCTTAAAGAAAAAGGAAAAATAAAAGAACGAAATCCCTCTTCTGGAAGATTACGCCTGCTATATCTATACCCTACGAATTCACATCTCTGCAGATCGTTTCATCACATAATTTAGGCATAAAGAATGGCGGCGGAAGCCCACTTGAAAGGGCAGAGCAAGGAGACTCCCGTTATTTTGCCAGTAAATGGAGTGACTTCTCCCTCGTCGGGATTACTGTGGTGAATCAGAGCGAGCAGCTTGTTCCTGCATGCAAAGAACGGAACCTCCCGCTCAGTGGCGGGGCATTCGCAGTGATCAGTAATTTCACTGTCAATTATATTAAAAGCAGGTTTCCACTTGAGGTTTTTCTTGTGAAGCTTGTGAACGAAAACAGTCCACGCCTCTTCCCAATTTTTGTGTCTCTTCAATTCTGCCTTGTAAAGCTCTTCATCGGAGGTAACGGCAAATTTAAACCTGGTCATGCGAGGAACCCTTTTGACGACCTTCTGCATCCACGAATCATTGCGCCACTTATTTTTATCCGGGCAATACCATAAACATTTGGACTTCCATTCCGCAGAACGACGGCCGCGTTTCCTCACCCAACCTCTGACGCGCAGCTTGTTGGAAAACACGAAGAAAACGTCCACCGCCATAGAAACCGGCAGGGCAGCCACCGCCCACAGCTCCTCTGTTTCGAAGTCGTAAACCTCTGTCTCCTTCACCTTGCCCGACCGGCCAATACCACCGGCGATGTAGAGGCGATTTCCAATGACTCCCCAGGCGAAGAAGCCCCTGGGGAAGAGCATTTTCGGGCCGGCAGTCCATTGCCTGGTGGCCGTGTTCAAGATGTGGATGCCGCCGCTGCCTGAGGCTGAGTAACCGCCGACTATGAGGACGAGGGCGCCGTGGGAAACGCAGGCGTGGCCGTTCAGAAATAGCTCGTTTACACTGCGGGAAGGGTTTAGGAAGGTGATTTGGGTTTTGGCGTTGGTGATCAGATCAATTTGCGTGCATTCCAATCCCATTATCTCCCCGTGCTCGTTAGATGGAGTTGCCGATTTGGGCAGCAGAAAGAGACACGGGTTGTGTTGGTCGCTTGCCATTCTTAATTTCTCCTCCAGCCAGTCATAATCAGAGACGGACAAATTCAAACGAATGAATCCACTTTCTCTGCATTTATAAATAATCAATACTTCCTTCTTACCGTTGCCCTCCCGCTTTTATCATTCTCATGTGTAACTTGTTATTTTACAAATGTCAAGTCGTATGAAGGAAAATGTCATTGTAAATATACTAGCACAGCCGTTAACTCGTGGCTGAGAACGCGCGGTTGAGAATGTGTGTCTCCAATATATTAAGAACGCATGTCTCAATATAAAACGTTTGTGGTAATCTGTCTGTGGTAATATGAAATGTTTGGCTGCATTAGGTTGATAAATGGAACGTGACAATTACATATCCTTACAGTGATTTTTTAATGTGATTAAGTAAATGTTAAAAAGTAAACATGTTAACGGATGCTTTGATAAATGCAAGAAAGTTATGAACAATAAATCTGATCCATTGATTTTGGAAGACGACTAAGAATATGCCAGCATCTTCAATGCATAACCATCAGATTAGGGTTTAAGGTTAAATAAGGTTAAAAGATCATTAATTGTACCCATTATCAATAGGTGTACCTCTTTCACCGTAATAATCTCATTTTTTTTAATGGTCACAAGAGCTCTGTAATGCTAAGATTATATTGAATATAAAAAGTTTAAAAGTCTACTCACTTACAAATTTACAAATTATTAACTAGTTATTTCAAGTGGTATAGAAAGTTTAAAAGTCTACTCATTTGTAAATTATTAATTATTAACTAGTTATTTTAGGTGGTATAGAAAGTTTAAAAGTCTACTCACTTACAAATTTACAAAATATTAACTAGTTATTTTAGGTGGTGTTTTTTTTCAATAATGGGTTTTTCACTTGGAAAAAAAAAAATTCTCTTATTTGCAAAGAGCCACGTCTTCCTTTTGTAGCTCAACCAACGAGCAAAAGTGAGAACCCCATACTTTAGCTAGTTGATTAATAAGACCTTACCATAAAAGCAAGCAACGATTCTTTGAGAAGGAAAGGAAGCATACAATGAATGACATTGAATTATGTGGAATGAAGGAGCTTATGGGTGGATTACTCTATGAAAGATAGACAAATAAACATAAAACAATTAATGGTATCATTTAATCTTATAGTAGACTTTTTTTTTTTTTTCCTAGTTGTCATATAATCCAGTTAGAATTTTCTTGAATTTTTAATTTTGATTGAATTTTTGATGATCTAGGTTAATTTAGAATTAGGAAAAACCTCGAGTGGAAGTGTTCCACCATGTGCAAAACTTAGATCATGGTGGAACTCTGATCATCCTTGAAATTTAGTTTACATTCTTATTAGATCTATGGAAAAAAAGAAGATAGTTTGGCTACAAGATTAACTTACTCCACAATTGATAAGTGTTTTTCTTCTTTCAATTTTCATGCTATGATTACTCACAACAAACTACCATAATACTAAGAATTTATTTATTGCTAAGATTACTCACAACAAACTACCATAATACTAAGAATTCATTTATTGCCAAATGGTCTGAGGGAATATTACATAGCACTTAATAATAGTTCACTTAGATGTAATTTAATTATTGAACAAATAAGGGTGACATTTTACAAGTCATTACTTAAAAGAGATTGTAAAATCAAAGTCTTAGTATGTCATAGATCTCTTTTAATAACTTGTATCATGTTTATAACTAGAGATAACATAATTGCCCATGGGTTACCTCAACTGGTTGTCATCAATTTTGGGCATTTGACAAGTTCCATGCCAATGAGGGCCCAATTTCAATCCCCTGGGTAAGGCACACTAGTCTACACCTATGACTTTACTAGGGATGTCATTGACAAATGTAAGGGAGCATCCATTGAGTTTCCCTGTAAGATTTTCTTGGAAAAAAAACTAGAGATAACATAAAGAGAAAATAACTCCATAAAAGGTCTTTAAATATATTATAAATTTATAAAGAATCTCTTTTAAGAAATGACACATATCATGTCTCCATAAAAATGTATTTAAATAGATTATAATTGTTTTCACGTGATGAATTTCCCAAGGAAACCTATTAGAAACTTCCCCTCATTGTGAGGATGGTACCTACGGTAAATCAAATTATTTAGGGCTAAGGCCATGTCAACACTCAACAATTGGCTCATGAAGAAAGAGAGCATATCACCAAGTGAAATTTGAACCCAAACGAGGGAGGATAACAACTTTTCTCTCATCCACTCGACCTACACCCAATTGACAATATACTCTAAATTTACAATAAAGGGCCATCATATCATATTGGTAACTAGAGATAGTGTAAAGAGAAATTAAATCCACAAAAAGGTTCTTAAATAAACTCGAAATTTACAACATATGTCTTTTAAGGAATTACTCATATCATGTTGATAACTACAAATAGAATATAAAGAGTAAATGACTCTATTTAAAAAGTTCTTTTTATAGAATCTAATTCTATGAAGGGTATCTTTGAAGTATTGACTTGTATGTTTTTATAATTAGAGAGATAAAAAGAAATAATGTTTATTCAATGTAGCATAGGAGAGAAATACCTCCAATAAATTACTTCAATAGACTTTGAATTTACAACAAATTTCTTTTAAGTAATGACTCATATAATGTTAGTAATTTGAGAGATAAGAAAGAGAAGACACAACTTCATTATGGCATATGTAATGTGAAATGGTTTTGATACCACTCGTGTAATAAAGTGTGCACTTAACAATTTAATTGAATTTGGTAGGTAAGTGGAATAGAAGGAGATATTTATTCTAGGGATAACCCCAATATCTTACCTAACAAAAATTTGGTTTTCAAGTGAGATAATCTTAAGGAGTTATATCTCCTCCTTATGTTATCCATAATTATTGTTTCTTAAATTGAAGTCATTGTTTATGATAGAAAAATGTATTTGTATGAGTTTCACAATTAGTGCATCCATGCACTGAACGCCCAATTATGACCACAACACCTTGCATTATCTCTTAAAATATTACTTGTTCGAGTAGCATTACTTGGTTAGCCCCTTGCTTGGTATTATATGTATGCATGTGTTTATCCCATTTGATGTTTAGTTCCCATGCTATGTTCTCTTGGTTTTTTTCTAAGATCATTCATTGATTTTGTGTATACCTTTTTGGGTTCCTTGATTAGACATACTCTTTGAATCTTGGATCAGCCTCGTCTTGCATGATTTATTTGGGTCACCTTAATGAGTTAAAGATGCATTTTTAAGTTTCCCAACATTCACATATCCATTGTGGGGAAACCACAACGGTTAACAGGGTCAAAATTGATCTTTCTCCTTTTTGACCTATCTTCAATGTGTCGTTTGTGAGTTGTACAACCCATCTATGTATGTCATGTGCATAACAACAAACCATAAAGATCTTTTAGAATGAAAAACATGTGTATTAACTTGAGAGCAATAGATAGTTCAATTAAACCTTCACATTAATAATCAAAGATCCAAGATTTTCCATAATGATTATTTTCCACACCTTGAACTCCCTATATAACTCCCTCCTTTATAAATAGCATTCATTTCATATTGTTTTGCACTCTTAAGTCTTATTTAAAAAAATATTAATAATTTTTCGTTACATATTATTTTGAAATTATGAAATTGAGTTAGTGAAGAGCTTGTCTCTTCATCAAGACTATAAAGTTGAGTTGGTGAATAAATTATTTTTGTTTTAGAAAAAGTGTCAAAATTCCCCATGCTACACCAATATGATCAATTTGAAGCCAAGAATTGCCCAAATGGAGTCTCCCTCATGAAAATTTTGAATAGCGTTGCTACTTACTACTTGAATATCTAATAATTGGGTATCCCATTTAAATCATTGGGTATCCCATTTAAATCACTTGACTAATTTTCACGTGGGTGATTAAGCTTGACTAATTTTCACGTGGGTGATTAAGCTTGGGCCTAATACCTTCATTGAGCAATGGATGACCCCCAAAAAAGAATTTGAGACGATAGATGTTGGCTAATTCAATGTCTAATATCTCATATCAACCTTTTCCCGAATAGACTTTGGTCTCAAACTCAAACACCGCTACGAGAATCTAACCATTCGCAGTAAAATGTTTGACTACTCAAATTTCGTCCGGCCTCCACACATGTTATATCCCCGTGATGAAATGCAGTTCATAGATTTTCTAGGAGGTTGATCAACGGTTTGAGTTATGTTGGCCTCCGGTTATCACTTTTCCATGTCTATGTCTATACAATAGAATGATATTCATTGATGGGAAAAGGACCAACGACCGTTGCTTTGAAGCTCCAACATTAGTCTCCTCGAGTAGAAAGAAAAGTGAGCTCCTCCTCACAGGATTGGTACAAAAATCATGTGAAGAATAAGCAGTCCATTCTAGCTTTTCTTATGAGATTCAAGTGGCTTTCTCCCCCTCGAATCAAGTATACTTTTGTCTTATGACTCCTCATCCTTCCTACTATTCTTTCTTACGAAATTCCTTATTTTCTTCATTTAAGAATATGCTCCCTCCAATCAGTAGCATGAGTATCATTTTCATCTACTATTATTCCTTCATGAAACCCATATAAATACACAACATAGAATGTGGTGATATTTCTAGTTCTATAAACAACTCCAACACATACACATTATTAAAAAAAAAATTCAAAAATTTTCGTAGATGAATCTTCTTCATCTTTGGCTTTTTATAGGTGCTTTTTGTAAACCTTTCTATTCTCCAATAAGCTAAGTCTAAATTTCATTCTTCAAAGCTTTTTACTCTCCTCCTTGTATCTTCAATTTGTTTATATTGTTTGTTGCTCTTTCGCAACCATTTTTTACACCTATTCATGAACTTGTTTCATGTGTTCCATGAAATATTTTGCATCTACACTCTTTTGGCTTCTTTCCAGCAATGGTGCCAAGTCTACCACCCCTCTAGGTGACCTCCCATTGGCAATTTGAAACAAAACTTTACTTGTAGATCCATTTTCTAAATTATTGTATGCAAATCCAACTTGTGCTAGCACTAAGTCGCATTGTCTTCCTAGCCTTTCACCAACCAAGCATCTTAATAGAGTTCCAAGAGTGTAATAGCCTCTATTTTGGGATTCAAGGTCTTAATAATAAAATTTGTTATCTAATTTATGTTTATGTTTTCGTTAAAGTAAAATCTAATTTATGGTTATGTTCTAATATAAATAACAATTAAATCTCAAATCAAATTAACATATTTTCTAGATATATGTATGTATTTGATCTTTTATTCCTAGAAAAATAGTAATAACAGTAATATAAATATCAATGAAATATCTGTTACTGAAGAAGTTTGTCATTTTTCTTGCCTTTCAATAACTTGCCTGATGACCTACCTGCTGAGCATTCAACACATCCTAAAAGTCTTTGTGAATTTTTTATTTTGGGTACCACTTTGTCATTTTTGAATGAAGTCATTTTGTGTAGGGATCTATGGGTTTTCCCATTGTTGTGTTTTATCATCGGTCACATTCGGTTTGATTTGAAGTTTGTTGAACATATTGACATTTTTTGCTAAGTAAACATGACATTAGACTAATTACACACAACTTAAAATTGTTTTATAAAACATTCGCGTGCTAATCAGTGATTCTGGCCTGCAAAAAAATTTCTCTAAAAATCGTCGATGTATCGTCGGCATCGGCAAAATCCGAAAGGCAAACTGTCAACATAGGCAACAATTATCGTCGATCGTCAATCTATCGTTGGCATTGGTGAAGAGGGAGAAAGGGCACAATAACATATATCTAAAGAAAATCATCGATGCCAAAAAGAAACGTTTCTCATGCCGAAAAGGTCAAATCAATCGTTACGTGTTTTTTTCCATGTAGATAGTCTATTTTGCTCGGTTATCATCCACTTCATCTTTTGATATTCCCCGCATCATATATGTACTTCCACATCTGCTCTTCCACGTCAACATTGTACAACAGTTAGGGTCGACATCGAAACTTTTTCCCAGAGGCACCAACGAAACAATGTCAAAGACAATCTGTTGATGTTGATGCACTCATTAACTACCGAAAAATTGCTATAACACCAAATTTTTGGATTTAGATCGAATCTTTATCCGCCGACAACAACGATCCTGGTTGATATTAGTTGTCCATTTAACGATCCTACGTATCCCCGATGTCAATCATACTAGTCCTGAAGTGAGAAAATGCTCGGGTAATTTAAGGAGATACCTCTAATCTAAGTGAAGGAAGAGGTTTGCGATCTGATAGTAAAATAATAACTTCACATAACCGATACCACGACGTCACGCGCCGACCAAATTTCAAAAATTTGAATTCACCGATGAACTCTAAAGTATCATGCTCCTGCGTCGCCATATTGCATTGCATTTAATCCTTAGCATGATGTGGATTCTGTTATAGATTGTATAGATCATATATGTACTTCTAAATTTAAGACTCGATGCAACAAGGTAGGTATGTTTTAAATTAAAAATTTTGTGCCCAAGCATGGTCTTCCATTCACAAATCATTGATCTCCCAAAAAGACGAAGGAGCAAGAGAGAGCATCGAAGAGGTTACAGTTCGTTGTATCACTTCAATTACTAGTAAGCCCAGGTGATTTTTTGCAAGGAAGAGGTAAACGTGGTCTTTATTGTGTGCATTTACGATTTTCTCTGATAACGTTTGTCAAATTTGGCTTGCATCTTATTATAACATTTTTTGCTCAATAAAATGCCTCCTTAAAATCCGACGACAAGACGCTCGCCAAGAACGCCCAAAATGAAAGAACTGGAGGTCGACAAAGGGTCGATGCCGACGACTATAAGGGAGCTTGATTTTGTTTCAAAAATGGAATCGGTCATCCGCACTTCGACCAAGAAATAGTTTACCCAACCTCCAGCATTCGGGGACACAGAGGCAAGCACTGGATCTAAGGTGATGCTCCCACATTAGGGGGATATTTTTAATAAAATCAGTCAGGAATATTACCCGGACTTTACACCTCACAACAACCCGTACATCAGGGTATTGGATGACCAAGTCTTCCTAAATATTAGGCGATCATACCTGCACATGGTGGCTTGTCGGACCCCAGTTATGCCCTGCATCGAAACCCTAGTATGGATAATTGACCATGTAGACACAATGAAATGCACAGTCAACAACAAGGAGGGTGAATGTAACGGTATATTTCTTCCAGTAGAGGTACAAAAATATTACAAACTCACAGACTCATAGGAGAGGCTAACTGCAGATTTTGTGGTAAGGTTTTATGATCTTCATGACACCAATCGGTTACTAGCCTCGTCATGGAAAGAGGATAAAAAGTTCACAAATAGGAGCAATGGATGGTACAAAATTGTAAACCTCATAGAACCTTATATGTATTTAATGGCTTTAATCTGTCGATTGTATGGAGAAAATGATTGCTAAAAGTTTTCAGAGGCATGGATTCCCTTGGCATATACCGTGGAAATCTCTGGAGCAATTTAAATTGGGGAGACATCATTTCCAAAAACTAAGTATCAACATCCTACAGTCTCAAACACCAAAAGATGGAGAAACATCAGTTTTCTACATGGCATCCTACCTGTTGGACGTAATCTACATGATAAATGTTTTTGCGGGTATGAATTTAAGATGGCATATTGTCGAGTTACCCGTGCATCTTTATTTCAGCATTTTGTGGGAGAATAGGTACAAAAGATTTTACTCCTTGATATGTGATGATTTTATAGCTAGAGTGCACTTTATTATATTTAGAAAATAATGTCCAAGGCTTTCAGCGGCAACCAAGAAGATGATATCGAAAGTTGGCCACTGGTATTTCGAAGAAACAAGCACTTATATCAGAGTGTTTTGGGACATTGGTGCACCACACCTACTCCCCGTTCATGTCTCAGTCGATCTCATATTGGGAGAGATTTGTTACCAGACCATTCTACAAGGCTATAAAGCTTCTCTAGTGAAGGATAAGAATAGGGCTTTCATACCCTATGGTTTTCATATCGATTTTTATATGGTTAAAGACACTGCACATGCAAAATAAGAAGGATTGATTCAGCTTGAGTATCGATTCCCCACGGGCTTTTTTCACAAGCATGATCCAAAAGGCTTGGTATCCTAGCATGCATCGCAGGTATCATCATATTGGTCATATGCTCATGACAACTTCAAAGATGATATCTTTAGCAAGGGCGCCCAAGTTTGGGAGGAAGTGCTCCAAACAAGGGATAACCCTAATATGACTAAATTCAAAGAAATGACCATGGATGAACAAGTGGAGACAATGGAGAACACAACTCAAGAAGCCATCAGGTTAAGAGAAAAAAACAGAGCAGCAAAAGTAGCTGAGGCTTGAAAAAAGGGGTTATCATTACTGGAAGAAGCCGAGAGAGCTATGCAACGATTAGAGGAAGATCCCCCACTTAAACCTTTGATAGGACCCTTGAGAATTACCATGACCAATACAAATGGTCATGAGGCAGAACTAAATGGCTCAAAAACAGTTCCACCAGAAGATACAGTTGACCAAGAGAACACTAGCCCTATGTCACCACAGGTAGGATCATCAGTGACTACTACAGCTCAACGAAGGTCAGCGAGAGAATCAAGTGGGATGAGTATGCCTACTATCCCCATAGATTTAATCACCATATATGACGATGATGAAGGCTTGAAAGCTTCATGCATAACCCCAGTTCCAATCACACAGGAGGAAGAACCAAGGGAATCATCAGCTCCAACCTCCAATGATTTGGTCCCAAAACCCCAATAAGGAAGCATGGGAGATAGGACGACTCTCAACATTTTTTTTCCCAATCAACTTGAAACACAACCGTCGGGAGAAACATAGCCTCACGATGATAGCTCTAAGAATGATATGGTTACAAGTGAACAAGAATAAGGAATGGGGCAACCAGAAATCGATATCCCAATGATCGAACTATCAGTGAATACCGACCCTCTACCCACTTCTCCATCTAAGGCAAAGACTCTGTCAACCGATGAGGACCAACATAAGGCTGAGTCACCAAGATGAAAAATAAGCTCCCCTGCTAAGGAGCTGAGCGGACCAAGCCTTGAAATAGAACAAGTGTTGACACCATTATTACCACAGAAACCGCTAACTTAGGAAGATGGAGGGAAACTTCCTACCCCTAGACGAGATAGAAAAACTAGCATGGAACACCTCTTTACGACAGGGAGCCTAGGAAATAATCTGTCCTGGGGAGATCAGCAGATTTCTGAACCTATAGACGAAGTGGGTGATATATAGGCCATCACCTATGATAGGAAAAGGAAGGTTGTAATGAGAAGAAAATCCAGGAAAAGGAAGCTCACGCTTGATAGCACCATGTTCATAACTGCAAAAGAGACGTTATTTGACACGGAAATTTCCAAGATTACTGAGCTAATCGGAGCAAGGATGGCCATAACCAATGCCACATTAGATAGGGAGAAAAGGGATGAAAGGGAGGTAGCCTCCATGAAGAAAGAGTTGGAACACCTACGACATCAAGCTGAGTATTACCAAAATTCAATACATGCAGTGGTACTTTTGAAGAGTGAGTTCTGAGAAATGTATGAACAATTCACAAGGGAGAGAGACCTATTCACCGCTCGCATAGTTGATTTCCAATAAGATACCCTTATGGGGCTAGCAACTTGAAAATACATGCAATGATGGTATGAGAAGGCACATCAATCCTTGGAACAGATTGACTACATCAACGAAGTACAAAAGGGTCAAGATACAAAAGAACATGGCATTCGAGTGTTGATGGATAGCAACATCACCCGGATATGGAAGGAAGTTGAATACTGGGTACACATGGTCTAGGAACCCGGTGGAATATGTAGGAAAGATGGGAAGAGTGTGAGAAAAGTTGGAAAAATATCAACCAAGAAATGAGGGATATCGACTTGCCAAAGTTTGTCCCACCAGAGGATTTCAACGATTTACGTGGCATAGTAAAGCGGCATGTAGAGCAAGACCAGGTATGTGAAATGTGGAT
The DNA here is from genome assembly GCA_032191745.1 of Picea mariana. Classification (NCBI taxonomy): domain Eukaryota; kingdom Viridiplantae; phylum Streptophyta; class Pinopsida; order Pinales; family Pinaceae; genus Picea; species Picea mariana. The sequence continues at coordinate 7,365 of JASDQU010212062.1, read as the reverse complement.
TACACAAGTTTCAAGCATGATTTTGGGCCAAGTGAATAAGTTCATGGATCCCTCGATTAAATCTCTCTTGGTCTTATAGCACATGAGTGTCAAACTAATCAAGTACAAAGAAAGGGCAGTTGAAATGAAGGAGGTCCTCTCTGCTCTGATGGATCAACACAGGTTACCTTATGCAAATACACATGAAGATCTCTTCTGCAGGTGGTCGAAGTACAAAAGGAACAATCCACTTCAATAAAATGACAAGATGATCTAAAGAGAACTAATAGATAAATTCTGCCACGTGTCGTTTTCTTGACTTAACACAACTTTAGTAGCTATTTTTAGTTTAGTTATTTTTTATAAATAAGAGAATCAACCTTGTTTTTTAGGGTCGATGGTTTTGGAGAGAAAGACATTTTCTAGACTATTGTAAGAGAATTATTTATGTGCAAGTTATTTTAATTGAGAAGTTTTGTTTAGAACCAAAGACACTTCTTTCATCTAAGGCGTGAATGTGATTGGACTGAAGGAGATTATATTTGTCTTCGAATTCAATATTTTTTGTTGTATTGAGTAAGAGTTGTTGTATCTATTATTTAAGTTATCTTATAATGTTGTGACAATTCTTTTATTTTAATTGATGAATATAAATCGATTGTGTTAACATGTGATTGATAGTAGAACATTGGAAATTATTTGTCCGGCACTAATTTCTTTTCACGTGTATATTTTATTTTTAAACCATTATCTCAGATGATGTTGAATGAACACAAGTCAAAATGGTATTAGTTCTAGTTTGAAATAGTTTATATCTTCATTGTCTGCATGTTGAGGTATAAAGGTTTTCCCAAAACCCAGTTTTCTTCGATATGACTTAACTTCCCTCTATCATTTAGTTTAAGCTTCACCTTTCATTTTCACCAATACTAGAAAAGAATAAAAAACATAACTATATCGCCTAAGGAAAGGTTTCAAAGAAATACATATCTATCAGTCACGATTAAATCCCATCGATAATTGCAGCCAGATCACAAATCTGGAGAACCTTACCACTCATCAAACTCTTACGAATCTAATTGGGCCTCTTAAGCTTGTTTGGTTCCTATTGTTGATTCATAGGGATCTCGGACCCCTCAACAGAATTGGCGCTAGAAGGAGATCCTGAACAAATGCATGGCTAACAATATCTTCGATAATATATTTTGCATATCCTATAAATTCAAAATAGCCCACATGCATGGCTAGCCATTCTCAAGACAACCCACATACAGAGAGTACTCCTGCTATGAGTAACTCACCTCAACACGAAGAGGAAGGACTCCCTCACCCTAAAATACCTTACACTCTTCCCCATGATAAGTTGAATACGTTCAGTAGAATCACCAGAGCTTATGCCCGACAGATCAAAGCATTACCTCTAGCTCCTTTACATCCTTGAAGAAAAAAAATAAGAAGACCAATTTTTGACACCCCTGATTACACGTTCGTTCACATGGTAGAAGACCTTATAGACTTTTCCCTCATAGAGATCAAACTACCCCTTGGTCTAATACCTGAACCACCATTCGTCACACCACAAGCGAGTAACTACTTTGAACCTGACAATCCTGAATCTGAAGAGGAAGGGTCCAACTTTGATCGTTTAGGTTCTGAATCATAAGAGATGAGGGATAATAATGATAACTATGGAGAAGGAGGAGATCAGCCTCGGGATAACCAACCATGTTTGGAAATATATGCTCTAGCGATTCCAGGATGGATGCATAACCTACCTAGACATCTAGAAAAGCTACTTCCCAAATTTGACCCTGAAACCTCTGGATTGCATGAAGACCATATTAAGAAGTTCATATTAGCCATAAGGTTGATGAATGTACACACAAATATGTGGTGTGTAGATTGTTCCCTTATACCTTTGAAAATTCATCCTCAAGCTGGTATTTCAACGTACCGGTTAGTTCCATAACTACCTGGACAAAGTTTCAAAAGGATTTCTTGGACAAATTTGTTGACGAAACTACTACAGGATCTTTAATGGTTGAAATTTTCACCGCCACTATGAATCCAAAAGAAAAGATCAAATATTTCAACCAAAGTTTCATCACCATTTTGAATGAATTCCAACCCGAGGCTAGACCTTTTCCAGAGCTACAGATTGAAGTATACATTAATGCTCTCTTTCTATGTCCATAAAAAGGGCCGCCAAGAATACTCTAGATGAAAATTTCGAGGAAGATAAAATGATTGAGTTCCAAATGAAAAGATGCAAAGAATTTCATATCTTACTAATAAATAAATAACCCAACCTTCACCCAAGAGGGGATTTTTGTTGACTAGACCCCCGAGCAAACAAACAGAACAAGGTTCCGAAAAATAGGGAGGGGACATAGAAATCTTGTAGCGGCTAATAAAAAAACTTTCCAATGAGATCGTAGATATGAAAAGGAGTGTTGGGGAAGGTAACCATAATCAAAGACCTTGTAAACCCTTTTTTAAAAGAAATCCACCTTTCAAATCCATAGAACCTCCCCCAACCAACCTAAACGTTGACTTAGGGAATGTAGCATCTGACTCCTTCTGTACATATCACCAAGAAAAACATTCAGAAAGAGATTTTGCACAATGGTTGGATGTTATGAATCTAATAGTTAATCTATTCCTATACGAATGTTCTCTAACCGAACAACCTAATGGCTCTGCAATAAATTTCACCAATCAAGAAAGTCAAGAGCCACTCGAAGAGACAGTCATGTTGTTATGGGATTCCAACCACCCTATACCTTTCAACGATGTCGTTGAGGTGCAGGGACCCCCCGCTGAAGTTCTAGTTGTACAGATGTGAAGTAAAATTCATCTGATCCAAAGTAACCCCACCACTAGTCAATAATCTTGAGGGAATCAAGCAACTGATCACCCCAAACTACTATTCTGTTACCAAAGAATCCCCACAGACATACACACACAGGAAGTTCCTAAGCTAGACTGCAATGTTGTAGAAGACTTGAATAAGATGAAAGCTAATGTGTTTGCCATGGACATGTGTAGGATCCATCAACATAAGTACTTTTTGTTACAAGCCTTAAAATTAATAGACACCCCTATAACAAGCGTTGATCAAGGGGACGTCCCATCTCTCATAGATTTAACAAATAAGACAAGTGTGAATGCTTGTTCTTTGGACAAAAGAGGAAGGCCTTTTGTTCCTCCTTTCCTCTTGACGTTTGAGGTTTTTAATATAAATCTACATAATTTCCTAGTTGATTCAGGGGAATCTTCAAATGTCATGTCATTATCAATATGAAATAAATTGAACCCAACCACGGTCAAAAGTGATAAAAACGTTATACAACTAGATATGACTAAAGTAAAGGTCATTAGAGAACTAAAATATGACATATCATAATTTCTACACACCCCAAATTTGTTCAATTAATTGACATAATCGTGGTAGACATCCCAAAGGATTATGGAATGCTACTTAGTCGAGACTGGTCTGAGAAATTAAATGGATACTTTAGTATCGACTAGGCTCACCGATGGTTTCCATTGAAAGGACATCCAAACATGATCAGGATCGATAGAGAAATATACCTCAAACATATCGTCACTGATTTAGAGACCCCAAATGAACCCTCATCAATATAGTTCCATGTGGTAGGAAACTACTCATGTGATTCTAATTTCGGTAATTTCACCATCACATGTCTGATATACCTTCCTCACAAAAATAAGAAATGATATTTCAAATGAACTTACTAGCGGCCGCAAAAGAAATCATCCTCTATCAGGATTCTCTTACAGGAGTAACAGACATGGATGTTGAAATTGTTAAATCATCTAGACATGAAGAGGTCAAAAATTTTCCTCCACAAATTTGGACATTGTACTTTGATGGCTCTAAATTGCAAGCGAGGTCGAGAGAAGGATGCATTCTCATTGACCCAAAGGGGATATGGATTTTTATATCCTGTAGATTAGAATTCGAATGCACTAATAAAACTGTTGAATATAAAGCTATAGTCCAGGGACTAAAGAAATCCATCAAATTAAACATCAAAGAATTGAAATTCTTTGGAGACTCTGAAATTATAGTCAGGAAAGTGAAGAATACCATCCATTGCAATTCACCTCACTTAAGGAATTATCAACAATAAGTGCATAGACTAATAGACAATTTTCGGGCCTTCAACATTACCGTTGTTCCCGGGATAAAAAAATACCCTTGTTGATGCTCTAGCCACTGCAGCCTCAATATTATCTCCATTATAAGATTATGAAGCCTCAAGGTTTGCAGTATAACTTCTCTACAAACCATCAGTACCTAACAACATTTCTAACTGAAAATTCTTTAAAGGGTATGAACATATTGTATATTTTCTAACTAATCGGGATAATTTTAAAGATTTAGCCATTGATGATGAAATATTCCAACAACTAATCACAAAATCAAATCTCCACGAGCAAAAGAAGGGAATAGTTCACTCTGATGACAAACCCAAGTTTTACACGATACCAAAAGGAGTGGCCAATCCGAAGAACCTTTTCAAACTAAGGGAAATATTTAGAGGGCCAAAGAATACAAAAATAGGGAGCTCATGTCCTATATACGAAACTATAAATATAGGAACCCCTGAGAACCCCAAGAATGTCAATTTAGGTAAGGAAATGCCCAAAGAAGACAATAAAGATTATCTTAAATTATTTAAAGAATATCAAGATATCTTTGCTTGGTCCTACCGAGAATTGAAAACTTATTATACTCACATTATCCAACACATGATCCCGTTAAAATATGGAGTAAAACCTTTCCAACAAAAGCTTAGGAAGTACCACCCATCTCTAGAACCTCTAATATATCAAGAGTAGAAGAAATTGTTTATATGCCAAGATTATATTTCAGGTAAGACACTATGTCTGGGTAGCCAATCTTGTTCCTGTCAGAAAGAAGTCTGGGGAGATCCATCTATATGTGGATTTCAGAAACCTTAACAGAGTATCGAAAAAAGATAACTACCCAGTTCCACCCATGGAACAACTCCTACAAACAATATATGGCTCTAACAAAATTTCCCTACTAGACGGTTTCTCAAGATATAACCAGGTCCTGGTTTCAAAAGAAGATCAATTAAAAACTACCTTCTGAACCAAGTGGGGAACCGTCACATATAAATACATTCCCTTCGGGTTGATTAATGCAGGGGAAACCTTCCAAAGGGACGTGGACGTAGCTTTTCAGATATTGATCGACAAGTGTGTGGTAGTCTATTTAGATGATGTAACGATATACTCAAAAAATAAGGAGGACTTTCAACATTTGAATCGGATCTTTGAAAGGCGTAGGAAATATGGAATATCTTTGAACCCTAATAAAACCATATTTTTTGTAGAGGAAGGGAAACTATTAGGTCATATTATATATCAAGGAGGAATTAGCATCAACCCTGAGCGAATAAAAGCGATAGCTCAACTCCCCTTGCCTCACAATAAAAAGGCCATGCAATCCTTCTTTGGGAAAATAAACTTTGTGAGAAAATTTTCTCCTTACTTCACCGAAACTGTTAAACCTTTACAAAAAATGGTTTGCAAAGATGTAGAGTTTAAATAGGATGAAAAAAGGAAAGGAGCTTTCAACAACATCAAAACTGCAATATCTCGAGCACCAGTGCTACAAAGCCCTGATTTAAGCAAATATTTTTTCCTTTATACCTTTGCTTCTGACCAATCCTTGGTTGCAGTACTTACCCAGAAGGATGATGAAAACAATGAGGCACTGGTATCATTTATGAGCACCAACCTCGAAGGAGTCGAACTGAAATATCTGAATATAGACAAACAGGCTTACACAATTTATAAAGCGGTCAAACATTTTGGATCCTATATCCCGAAGAATCACACTAAAGTCATAGTACCTCACCTCGCGGTCAGATATTTGTTAACCCAACAAGAAATGGGAGAAAGAAGGGGAAATTGGATGGCAGTCATTCAAGAATTTGATCTAGACATAAAACCTGCCAAAATAGTCAAGGATCAATGATTGTGTAAATTGGCTGCTAAGGCCCAAGATATGATCAACGCAAAAGACTCCGGCTGGGAAAATGAGTTTTGATTGTGGTGTAATGAAGACTTATACATTCCTCCCAGGAAATCATCCTGGTACGAGAACCTGTCTTATCTCCTACATCATGGAACTTGTCCAGAAAACCTAAACCCTAGAGAAAGGAGAGCTCTTAGGTTAAAATCCGCTCAATATCGCCTCATATATTTTATGCTTTTCCACATAAATTATGATGGATTACTCCTTAGATGTCTTGAACATGATGATGTATAAAAGGTACTGAGAGAACTCCATGACAACCCAACAGGTGGAAATTTTGTGGGAGAAACCACGACTCACAAAATATTAAGGGTTGGTTATTATTGGCCTACTATATTCATGGACGCTCATGCATATGCCAGGAAATGTAAACCTTATCAAGTTAACATCGATAGAGAAAAGAGGGAAGCCATTCTACTCCGGTTGGTAACCATATCCAAACCGTTCGAGCAATGAGGAATAGACGTCATAGGAGAAATTACTCCCAATTCTTCAAAACAACATAAATATATCTTGACTTCCACATATTATTTTACGAGATGGACGGAGGATATCCCCCTCACGCACATTAATGAAAAGGTAGAAATCCAATTTTTAGAACAACAAATGATAACAAGGTTTGGAATACCCTTCGTTCTCGTTTTTGACAATGATGCTTACTCTTCTTCCACACTGCTGACAGAATTCACCCTCGAGAAGGGGATCATAAAAAGATATTCTGCGAACTACTATCTGCAAGGGAATGGGGTAGCAGAGTCAACTAATAAAATCCTGGTGAGAATTTAAAAAAAAATAGTTGTTGAAAATCATAGGAATTGGCATAATTTGCCTCATAATTCCCTATGGGCTGATAGAGTAACACCTAAAGAGGCGATAGGAAACTCTTTGTACTTCCTAGTATATGGGTAAGAAACCATTCTTCCAAACAGGTTGTATCTTCCATCTTTACAGCTTGCTCAAGAATCAAGAGGTCATCCCTCATCCGCTATACAACAAAGGATTGATACCCTTCTCATGCTAGATGAAGAAAGGGAAAAGGCTAAAGTTAAGTTCACTACTCATCAGCAAGTAGTTAAAAGATGGTTCAACAAACATAAGGCCAAAGAAACAAATTTCAAAGTAGGGGACCTAATCTTGAAGTGGGATAAAGCAAATGAGCCCAAAGGAAAACACTCAAAGTTCCAAAATCTATGGCTCGAAACTTTTCAGGTGGCCGAGAAGATTGGGGAAGGCACATACTGGCTGCAGAATATGAGGGAGGAATTTGACACCCTCTCAGCGAATGGACA
>JASDQU010212059.1:18707-32320 GCA_032191745.1 Picea mariana | reverse complement strand
GCCATAGAGCCTGGAGACTTCCAGTCCAACCTGTTCCTGTAACCCAAGGCAAGGGAGATTAGCAGCCGAAGGACTGTCCAGGTGACTGAGAAGGTGTATACTCCTGGGGTGGAACAGGCATGTGGGGAATGAGGGTCTATGGAAAGTGAGCGTGGGAGGTTACTTGGAGAGAATCCCTTCCTTGTGGTTGTGTGTTGTTCTCCTGTAACCTCAGCTTAGCCTAGTTTTCCTTGTCTCAGGGTGGAGCTTAGTCCCAGCTCGGGGGTGACCCACTGCTGAGCTGATGAGCAGTGTGGTCTAAGGCTGGGAGGTTCGTGGAAGGCCTGCACTTGGTTGGTGGATTCTACCACTGTTAAAAGATAAGTATCTGATTATGTTTTTATCACGGTTTGCATGACTCTACTATTTATGTTATCATGATTTCTGTTGTGTATACGAATTAATATGGAATGCTATGGATTGTTAATTATAGCAGTAAATAATATGTTTTACTCTATGCTTAAATGAGTTATGTATAGAGTGGTGTTATAACCTTCTCTTAATAGCGATTAAACCTTGGTAACTAAAAAAAGGGTGCGCTACAAAAATTTCCATGTATCTTACTTCTACAAAGCACAAAGCTTACAGATCTAAATCGTTTCACTATTCTTTCCTTTAACAAAGCACAAAACTTCCATATCTTACACTTTTAATCAAGACTTCTTTTATCAGAGCACAAATATTTCAGATCTTACCTCTTTAACCAAAAATACTTTATTTTACGTCTTTTCTTCAGATCTGACCCTTCTTCTTGGCACAAAGCTTCACAAGTCAAGTAGAATGTTGTACACTAGGGCAACAGATCTACGCATGGAACTTTCATAGTTTCAAGTAAAATCTTCGCACATAGCTTCTTTTTCCTCAGTTCCCAACAATCACAGTTGCACGTCTTGGCAATGGAACCATTTGTTGGAATAGAGGTAGACCCAAGGTTCAATTCTCAAGAGCACACCAACAAAACCCTAACTACTGGCCCTTTCGACAACACCTGTGAAGCAGATGAAGTCTCACTCGAGGTAGAGGCAAGGGTGTTTGCAGGAATTCAGTGTCTACAACCTTTAGTTGGGACACATATCTGTGGTTGTAACACCTTAACAAAGAAGTTAGCAATATAGATCATCAATATTTAACTAGTATTTACTTCACAGATAAAACCCTAATTACAGAGCATCGCAGTATTCAACTAGATATACTATATTCAAGCACTAAGCACATCCACATAGGCCAGATCTAGTATTCATCCATACTATTAAGCACATATAATTAACATATCTATATACCATTTATCTATATCAAAGCACTAAGAAAGTAAACATATTAGCACATCAGTACATTGCACAAAGCAGAGCAAAACAACATATACGTGGTTCACCCCCACCCTAGGGCTACGTCCACCAACTATTCTCTTAATTATTATGTCTGATCAATCTTCTTACAGGCACATAACATCAAGATCCTACTTCGTAGAAGAAAAGAGATCTGCGTGCACCCTGCTAGATCCTCCTTCTTCGAGCTAGGGTACAACACCAAGCCTTTCACAATATCTTACAGTTACTTTCAATTAGCCTTGAAAGCCCCACATAATATGCACAAAACACTTACAACTCTTGATTGCACAGATCAACGCTAGCACTTAGCACTACTTACAATTGACTCCAACTGACCCTTCATTACATTGCCTAGTCTTCTATATATATTACAAAATCAGGCCTAAACATGGGTAAACCCATGGGCCAACATTCCCATACCTATTACATAATCCTAAAACCAAAAAAAGCCCTAAAAAGGGGTCGATATCCCGTGATCTCTGCTTCATCTTGCACTCCACCTTCAACAGCCTGTCGAAGTCCCAAAAATAGGTCAAACATGACCAAGGATCCTCAAAACTTGGTCAAGGGCCAATAGGTATGATGAGATCCATCCAGAAGAAAGTCTCCATGCATGTATTTCAACTRAAATGGATTTCTCTTCTATGGTGGAAGACACTCCTAATTCAACTAAACATGATTGTCGAAGACGTGTCATGTAAGTTGTTTGAGGAATGGTTACGGGAGAGGTACTTGTCTGAGTAATTCATTGAGGCTAGATTAATTATGGAGCTAATTAGGTATGAGGCCAGATTAATTATGGAGGCCAGATTAATTATGGATATAATTAGGTGCACCTATTCCTGGTATGAAGCCATATTAATTATGGATCTCATACTCCTCGCACAAGTACCTCTCTTATAACCATTCCTCAAATAGCTTCCATGACACGTCTTCAAAGACCATGTTTAGTTGAAGTAGGAGCATCTTCCACCATAGAATAGAACTTCCTTTTAGTTGAAACATGGGCATGAATACTTTGCTCTGGAAGGATCTCATCATACCTACCACATCTTCCACAACAACCTTCTCATTATTAGTGGTTTGTTATTCTCTCTGGGGGTTAGACACATCTAGTGTGGATACTATCAGAGGTGTCCACGAGTATAAGGCCAGATTAATTATAGAACTAATTAGGTATGCTCCACATCTGAACATGGAGAAATTAAAGGTCACCAAGTTTTTGTTCATCCTTAACTTCAATATTCATGTGAAGGTGAGGATACTAATTCCTAAAACGTTGCACAATGCAGTTCAGAAGTCCCTCATAGCTCAGGAAGATATGAAAAATGGGGGTAATGGAAGGATTCCTTCTAGACTGACTGGACATGTGTCATCATGAGTGCAACAACTTCAAACACCATCCAGACATACTTTAGGGAAATGAGATATGACCTCAGGACCTATGTTCATGACACCACAGTCACAGACTCCTCAACATAGGACTCTTTACAAAGGACCACAATAGAAACAAAAACATCATTCACAACAACAACAATAGTTTAGGCATGTTTAACAGAACAGATCAGGATCACAGACTGTTAGGCCAACAACTTCTACTTTAGGGACAAGGAGAACTGTACTGAACATTGGATGTTGGACTTGTGGAGAGACACATTACTGGTGATACTGTCTAATTGAGAAGGACAAAGCAGCCAGATCATCAAGACCCACTAGAGTTGGAGATTTGGGCAAGGCCCAGAGGATATGTGCAATGGTGAACAACTGTCAGGCCGAGCACCATTCCACTTTGCTCGAGACATCAAGTACAATATCCAACCAAAATTTTAGCATTTTGATAGATCCAAGTGATAAAAATATCTTTATCTCTAGTGCAACACTAAAAAGAATTAAGATAAAGGTACTCAAGGAGGATGAGTTTAGTTATGTAGAAATGGCATCTGGTGCTAAACCAAAAGTTGGAGCAAAAGTTAAAGACTGTAGCATTAACTTGGGAGACTTTGTAATGAAGGTATATCTCTATGTAATGATCTTAGGATCTTATGAAATAGTGATTTCTATGGACTGGCTAGAATCACATGATGTGATACTTAATTGTAAGATGAAACAAGCAAGTTTGACAAATGATTTAGGACATAGTAGAGTGATTATAGGAAAGAACTAGAGGGTGTCCTTCAGATTTATTTCTTCCTTACATATACAAAAGATTATGTGTAAGTGGTACAAGATTTATTGAATCTTATCCATAAATGAAAGTTGTGAGGTAGAAGGAACATCAGTAGTTGGTTTTCACATGACTGAAAGGTAGTTGGTACGTTAATCAACCCGAAGGGAATGACTAGAAACTCGTAGTTCCCATAGTGATACTAGAATGCTATCTTATGGATATCCTCCTCCCTAACTAAAATATGGTGGTATCTTGTGTTGAAAAGTCAACAAGAAACATGTGTCTAATTTACTTTTTCCTTAAATAAATTGGACAATAAATATTAATCTATTATTTCATTCATAACTGAGTGAGATGGAGTTATGACAAAATTATAAGTGTAGTTAAGTGAGTTAAGATCAGTTGTACTAGTTGTAACTAAACATTCACTAGTGAGAGTTCAGTTAATCAGTGAACTCACATGCAACTGAAGATTCACCATGGTTAACTACATGCATGTCAGATCTAGTGGAGACCCAGTTGAGATAATAGGTGAAATAGATAGTTTGGCTATCATTTGTGATTTGATCATAGATACAGTGGATATGCTTATGAGCATGTGCAAACTAGGAAATTCGAATCAATTGTGAGAATTCCAATTGCAGAGATTGTGCAGAGGAGGCAGGCTGTCTGGACACGGAGAATTGACACATGTATTTGTTGATTTGTGTATGATAGTGCGAGATGATTGTATTGTACTGAGAGCTCTTGGATTAGAGTTTTGTATGATATTGTTTCATGATTCATGATATACATAATATATTATAGTGGTATTTTAACTTTACTCTTTCCCGGTAAAACTTTTGTGTTATGTGTTCTTGATATTTCACTTTGTGATCGTGGTTTAATTTTCTGAAAGAATAATAGTAGAAGCAATTATGTATTTAATAGTGGCGTATAATTGTTAGATTAGGAGAATTGCAGGAAATACAAAATTTTTATTGAAAATTTCTACATGGTATCAGAGCCATGGAGGCTACGGAGCAACGGAAGTGAGGTGTGAACATAATTTTGTTTTCGCAGGTCCTATCTCTAGTAGGGTGAAAACTTTAGTACTATAGACTACGTAGAGTTATAAAAGAAGAAATTATCACACCCTAGACAAAGGAGAGGTGTGTACTTCCCTGAGCATTCTCGCAGGTTGTTCAAGGGAGAGGTGCGAACTCCCCTCACCCTACAGTGTATTACAGTGTGAACCTTCCAGTCAAGTTCGTAGGCTATACACAAGGAGGGCGCGAACTTCCCAGTCAATTTTGCATCCTATACATAAGAAGGGTGTGAACTTCCCTCAGGCTACTCTTAGGTGGGGTGTGAACCTCCCAGGGAAAGAGGGATTGTAGCAGGTGATTTTATGGTTGGATAACATTCAAATTTGCAAGATTTTCTTGGTGCGATAGTTGATTCAAGATCAAAATGTCTTTCAATGGTTTGAGGTTGGAGTATGCACTGGAGGGAAGCTCCAACTACATTTCTTGAAAGGATAGGATGGAGGAAGTACTCGAAGACAATGGCTTGAAGGATTACATTGACAAAGATGTTCCTAAGTTGGATGCGATAGACACTACAAATCTTGATGCATGGAAAAAGAAAGTGGAAAAGGCGAGGAGGATTTTGTTGGAGGGAGTAAGAGACCACATTGTCTCAAGTCTCTATGGGAAAATGACACCACATGCAATGTGGAAGGTTTTGATGGATCTGTTCCAAAACAGTAGCGACCATAGAAAATTGGCGTTCAAGGCTAAACTCAGGAAGATCAAGATGGAGAAGGGTGACACCATTCCAAAATATCTATGAAGTTTGTCCAATGTTGGGATGAGCTTGGAAGTGTGGGAATAACAGTCACTAATGATCATTTGGTGAGCTTAGCTCTCCTAGGACTTCCCAAGAGTTGGCATAGTTATCAAGACTCTGTCAATGGAAAGGAAAAATTGTCGAATTGGGAATGACTATGGTCGGATCTAGTGCAAGAGGAGTTCAAGCGGAACACCAGAGATGGATCTTCATCAAAGCGTGATGATGAAGAGGATTATGCCTTGACTTCCAAGGCAAGGAAAGGGAAAGGGAATAAATTCCATTCAAAATCCAAGTCTAAAGTCAAGAAGATGGATTTGTCCAAAGTGAAGTGTTTTCACTGTCATGAACATGGGCATCTCGCTACTAACTATCTGCAAAAGAGGAAGAACAATACGGTTGTTGGATCTGCAACTAGTGAGGCTCTTGTCTCACAATTTGAACTTGACTTCACTTTATCGCATGCATGGTTTCAAGTGCATCGGGATCGGTGTGGTATTTGGATAGTGGTGCTTCCTTCCACATGACGGGAGATAAAGAGTCTTTCATTAACTTGGATGAGAAATATCTCAAAATGCATATAGAGATGGGCGATGATGGAAGATACAGTGTGACTAGTATTGGTACCATTACCTTTCAGAGGGAGTCAGGTAAACCATTTCAATTAAAAAATGTTATGCATGTTCCAGGTCTAAAGAAAAACTTGGTCTCAGTTTCATTGTTAGAGGACAGAGGCTATGATGTTGTTTTTAACAGTGGTAAAGCATACATGCGACATAAAGAAATGGGTCAAGTCAAGAAGATAGGGATTTGAGTTAAGAATCTCTACATGTTGGAGGTAGATGGCTGCAGTACCATGATAGGCAAGGCATAAAAAGTGGTGAGCTGGGATGAGGGTGAATTATGGCACAGGAGATTGGGCCATCTTCATCATGAAGCCTTGAAGATTATGCAACAAATATCTACTGGACTTCCAAGGGGAACACTTGCTCAGTTAGATTAGTGCAAGGGGTGCACCCTGGGGAAGTATGTAAAGTCCACCTTTCATGAAAAGGAGAACTGTGCTTTGGTGATCCTGGAGAGAATTCACACGGACATGTGTGGAGAATTCTCAGTTGCTTCAACAACAAAACATAGGTATTATGTTATTTTTGTTGATGACTTTTCTCATAAATGTTGGATATTCTTCATTCAGAAGAAGGATCAAACATTCTCAAAGTTCTGTGAGTTTAAAGCATTGGTGGAGAAAGAGTCGGGGAAGTAAGTGAAGCCTCCAAGGAGAGATAATGGCGGAGAATACATTTCTTACGAATTCAAAGACTTATGCAACAGAGAAGGAATTCAAAGAGAACTCATAGCACCTCATAACCCACAGCAAAATGGGGTCATGAAGAGTAAGAATAGAACGATCATGGGTGCAACACGAGCAATGTTGCATGATCATGGCCTACAAATTCATTTGTGGGCAAAAGCATCCAATACTATGGTTTATGTGCAGAATCATTGTCCTCATAAAGTACTTGGCATGAGTACACCTGAAGAATCTTTTACTGGTAAGAAACCGAATGTTTCTCATTTTAAAATTTTTGGCTCATCTGTTTATGTGCATGCGACCAAGGATTTGAGGAAGAAGCTGGAACCGACTGTTGATGTTGGGATATTTGTGGGGTACATAGAAATACCCTATAATTATCATGTGTATTTTTCAAACAGTAAGATGACTGTTATGCGATGGGATATAAAATTCGATGAGGGGAAATCCATGCGGTTGTCGCTTGAGAGGGAGCTAGAATTGCATGCAGAAGAGGAACTGTTGGTTCCCAAAGATGAGTCTCAAGATGTGGATCAGACACATGAGGAGGTTCACGAAGTGGAGGAAACCACTCAAGCAGACCCATCCATGAGAAATGGCAGAAAGTGCACCATGGAAGCTGACAGATTGAGACTAGATGTTGCACAAAATGTAGGAGCCCCTACTTCACAGCACAGACAAAGACAGCCTCCTGATCAATTTGTTGGATACATGGCTCTCATGAGCAAATGTATTCTGATTGAACCATCTTCCTTTCAGGAAGCCATGTAGGACTCCACTTGGGTTGATGCTATAGTAGAGGAGTATGACTCCATTATCAAAAACAGTGCATGGGAAATTACCCCAAGACCGATTAATAAATCAGTGGTAGGATCGAGATGGATCTACAAGGTAAAGCAAGTTGTTGAAGGGACTGTGGAGAAATACAAGGCCAGTTTTATGGCTCGGGGATTCTCATAGATCGAGGGGATATATTATGATGATACCTTTGCACCTGTTGCAAGGTACTCTTCCATAAGATCCATCCTTGCACTCTCATCGCAGATGGGCTGTCGCATTCATCAGATGGATGTAAAAAATGATTTCCTCAATGAGATCATTGAGGAAGAAGTGTACATTGAACAACCATAATTTTTTGAGACCTTTGATAGAGAGTCACATGTGTGCAGACTCAAGAGAGCACTGTATGGGTTGAAGCAAGAACCCCATGCTTGGTACACATGGATAGATAACTATTTCACTAGAATGGGCTTCACCAAAAGTGAAGCAGATGCAAACCTATACCAAATTGTGGTGGAGGGTAGTATTTTAATCATTGTTCTTTATTTTGATGATTTAATACTAACTGGTGATGAGCATCTGATACACTCATGCAAGGATGACCTTGCAAAGGAGTTCGAGATGAAGGATTTGGGCCTTCTTCATTATTTCCTTGGATTGGAAATATGGCAGCGAGATGGTGAACTTTTTGTGTCTCAAGGAAAGTATACAAGGGAGATACTGGGTAAGTTTCACATGGAGGCTTGCAAACCCATGGATACTCCTCTTCCAGGAAACTGGAGGAAAGAGGATGATACTTCTGGAGAGGTAGTGGATGCTACTATCTATCGATAGTTAGTGGGTTCACTAATGTATTTAGTGAACACGAAACCAGACATTTGCTATGTGGTTAACCAACTAAGTCAAGTAATGGTTAAGCCTACCAAACTCTTTTGGAAGGCGGGTAAGCATGTCTTGAGATATCTGAAGGGAACATATGAGTATGGATTATGGTACAGACAAACAGATGAGGTGAAGTTACATGGCTTCATGGATGCAGATTGGGTGGGCAGCCCAACTGACAGAAAGAGCACATCAGGAGGGATCTTTAGTATTGGATCTATAGTTGCTTCTTGGTACAACAGGAAACAGAGATCCATGGCACTTAGTTCAGTGGAAGCATAATACATGGCAACGATTCAAGCTACATGTGAGGCTATCTGGATGAGA
This sequence comes from Picea mariana, assembly GCA_032191745.1. Lineage (NCBI taxonomy): Eukaryota > Viridiplantae > Streptophyta > Pinopsida > Pinales > Pinaceae > Picea > Picea mariana. Next base: position 23,655 of record JASDQU010212059.1, on the reverse strand, counting down.
ATGATCTTGGTTGGTTTTTTTGGTTCTCATTTAGATATGACAATGATTTATTGTCATAATCAGAGTTGCATTAAACTCTCAATTAATCATGTGTTTCATGACAGATCTAAGCATATAGATATTTGGTATCATCATCTCAAAAATTGTGTACAGTGGAAGATCATGTTGCTTCAATACATTCCTACGGAAGATTAGGATGCAGACATTCTGATGAAGGTGCTCACCAGGAGAAAATTTGAATATCATAGAGACAAGATTGGGGTGAAGGATAATCCCTTTCTTGTTGAGAGGGAGTGTTGAAAAGTCAACAAGAAACATGTGTCTAATTTACTTTTCCCTTAAATAAATTGGACAATAAATATTAATCTATTATTTCATTCATAACTGAGTGAGTTGGAGTTATGACAAAATTATAAGTGTAGTTAAGTGAGTTAAGATCAGTTGTACTAGTTGTAACTAAACATGCACTAGCAAGAGTTCAGTTAATCAGTGAGCTCACATGCAACTGAAGATTCACCACGTGTTGGCAGCCAATTCACATTTTTGCACTATCTTATAAGCTGCCTACACCAATGTTTTGCAAACATTAATTTTTCATCGCAATTCTCAAATAAACGACACTTTTATTGTTTTGCGTCATTTGCACACCTACCTTCGTTTTGTTTTCACGACTGTAAGCGTGAAAACTTGGTCTTTCGAACTCGCATTAAATTCATCATTGAATTGTCATTATCATTCTTGTCGATATACCTATTGCGCTTACATTTTACTTATCATTATGCAGTTGGCAAATTTTTTTGATCTGTACTCATTGGACATTCTTTTAATTGATTATGTAATTTTGTTTCATGAGTAATTGAGGTCATGATGCATTGGTAATTGGATTTATATGTTCTTTGATTTGATCACTCCACTTGGTTTTCATAAAAATACATAGGTGTTATGGTTAAAACCTTGATATATATCATTCAATATGACACCTAGTTCATGTTATCAAAACGCATTGGCACCTTGGTCCAACACTTGGTATTGGTTTCAATTTGTATGTTTGGTTTTAAAACTATGGCATAACGTTGATTGCATGCATGGTATACCCACTTACCAAAGGTTTCAATGGATTGAATGAAATGGCATGGTTATAACATTTATTGCATTGTGATTTGTATGGTTGAAAGCGTCGACGGTTGTACCATTGGTAATGACTATTATGCATGGCCATCAAATAGTTCCACCACCTTCGCACGATGTCATTAATGTTGCTCCTATCCCTGTTGCACCTCTGTTAGCTCAGGTAAGCCTTCGGGCATTTTGTTCCTGTGTATACTGCATTCAAACCCTGGCTCGTTCACTGTGTGCTCTCCCTTATGGCACTAGTGGTGCGAATTGAGCCGAACGGTAGCCAAGCCTTGCTACTGTTCGACAATGCCTGGAAAGACTTAGAGGATAGAGGTTGGCTCACATTTGTGTAGAAGTTTGAGGGTTTTAATCTATTTGTTGCACAGCAGTTCGCCCTGACTTTTGATGGCTATAGGGCCAAGGTGGGTGACATTCAGTTGGAAATCGATGAAGAGTTCATTAGCTCTGCCACCGGGTTAGAAGCCATGGGCCAGCGATGGTTCAAAAATTATAAAGTGGAAGAGGTGCCATGGCCATTGCTGTTCTTCTCAAGGAAAGTCACATCTTGTGACAGAGGTATGCCCATTTCCTCGCTTAAACCAAGATGGCATGATCTTGTGATGGTGGTTAAACAATTCATGACCTGTGAGAGTCGATATGGACTAGTTTTTCTTTATCACCTTCAACCGTTAATGAATTTTATGGGGTATCCATTGAATATGACTTTTTGTTTCCAGTGAAGCCTTTATAAAATGGCCAAGAGATTTAAAAGAGAAAAGGTTGATAGTAGCTTGTTCCACCACGGCCTAATCAGACTCATCGTTTTTCATCACTTGAATCTTTGCGATGATAGTTGGCAAGCTTTTATCTCTCAGAATGGTTTTGTTGATATAGAGCCCATCCAAGTTGACAAGCCTGTGGTTAGTGAAACCAATTTTGGGCCACCCATGCCCTTCCATGTCCTATTGCCCTCTCCTAAACCCTCGGTCGACCCTGATATTGACTTACCCAACGTTATAACCGAGAAGGCTGAGGCTATTAAAAATCCTGTGAGCAAAAAGGTCAAGGGAAACCCTACTGTTGATGGCAAAGGAAAAAAGAATGCTCAACTTATATCAAGAATGGCTAGGAATAAACCTAAACCTAGAGCCAAGTAGAAGCCCATTGTCCTCAGTGAGGATTCTGACTCTGACATCGAACGCTTCCTAGCTAGTGAGTACCCTTACTCACAAGGTCTGTGCTCTGAACCACCTTATGATTTCGTTTCTACTCTACCTCCTTGCCTGAGGAAAAATCCCAGTTACCCAGGGATCAAGATACCTAATGAAACCCTTGGCAATTTAACCAAACCCTCACCTTCATTTTCAAATCCCAGATAGTCATCCTGTGACCAATGTGATGTGTGGTTGGAACGATACTATATAGACGTTCCCTTACTTCAATCGAAAATCAAAGCATTGGAAGACCAAGTTATAGTATTGACAAGCCAAAGGGACAAGCTTCGGACAAATGATAGGAAGCAGAAAACCATTGGTTCCATAGTTTTTAGGAATGTTGAATCGGCTATAGCCGTTGTCAATTCCAAAATGTCATGATCAAGCTGTCTGCTCGTCATCCAGGTATGAATTTAGGTTTCAATTTCATTTTGTGAATTGCTAGCATTAATATAATGATTTGAGTGTGGTTTTCAGATAGCTCTATCTATTTTTTGAAATTACTCTATTATGGCCATATCAAAAACGGTTATGTTGTTCATCCTGTACATTGCTTTCATGTTGCTAAAATTAAACGAGGTTATGATTTGGTCGTGCCCAGTTTAGCAAATGGTTTGGTTTTCATTGGTTTTGATTTGTTTGTCTGTTGTTGTGATCTAATGTGATAAATGGTGTACGCTTGGATTTTGTTTGACCTGTATAGGAGATTCTTATGCTTAAATTAGAGCATGACCATGTTTTGATTGGGCATGATTTCGTTATGGTTGAATTTAATCGGCTCTGATTTAGTCTGTATGCTGTAATTTTGGAACGACTTCGTAATTATGAATTGATGTGGTGTAATCTTCTAAATCGGGAATACAACTCTGATCGACTCTGAATTATAAAGAATGAATCTGTTTTGCATGGAAACGATATCCTCATTTAACCCTGTGCAAACGATATTTGCGCCCAAATCATGGAACGGTTTTGATTCACAACAACTATGTTAAAATCCAACTGTTCGATTTGCTCTTATCTTGATTGGATTGTTGTGTATCTTTAGTTAGTATGATTGTGTTTATGATTTGGATTCGTATCACAAAAAGACTTGATTGCAGCTCTGTTAATTTTAATTTTCAAATGAGTTTGTTAACTCAGATTGACTTATGTTATTTCTGTCAAATTCGTATGAGGAAATTCGGGTAATAGTCATTTTAAAATGAATTCAATAAATGATTTTGTGAATGACAATTGATTTTGTCTGCCCCGATTTGCAATAAAAAACGATCAGACAACTCTTATGGATCCTGTTATCAATTGATTGATCTCGTTATGATGTCGTTTATGACAATTTACGCACCAGTTTTGATTTGATTCGCTCATGGCATAGATCATTTGTTATGTTAATACGGTTATGTCAATTTGAAAATGATCTTGCTGTTTTTATATGGATTCGATCGTGTTTCCTATTGATGAGGCAGCATAATGATGGCCTATGAGTTGTTTAACTGTATCGATTTCAATTTGATATGAAATGATTTTATTACTATTCGATACGATTTTGTATACCTGAAATGGTAACGAATTAAACAGAGTATTGCTATCCAGTTTATTGATTGATTTAGTCTGATGAAATTGCATACAAATGTCGATTTGAATAAGACTTCTTAGCAATCAAATATCTTTTAATAGTTTGAATTCAATTACACTGCTTTGTGTCTGCAAGGATCATTACATGACCCTCCAAGAAAGGCAGTTGATCTCTTGCCGAAGTTCAATGGTGAAGGGAAAACAATCGCATTTGAGCATATTATAAATTATGAATCTAGATTGCGTTTGCTGAATATTGTTCAAGAAGATCTTGTTTGCAGGCTGTTTCCTTTCACTCTCGAAGGGAAATTGAAAGATTGGTATAGTGTCTTACCTATTGAATAAATACGTATTTCTAATTGAGAAGGTTTCGGTAACCAGCCAGGAATAGCATAAAGCCAAGGAAAAAGGTCACTTCATAATCTTTAGCAAAGTGTAGGGATTATAATAAGGCTATGCTATTGATTAAACCAATATCATTCAAAGATTTGAATTGATTTTAATGTTGATTATGTGTCTGATTTAGACCAGCTACAGAATCGCAAGATTCTGTAGCTAGTCTATAGAATTAGATTTTTTATCATTTTTATCAACAAAATATCCTCCTAACTTGTCCATTTTTTATTCCTTTCAGGTACATCCGAATTTCATTGGGCATGTTGTACAATCTAGGGGATATTTGTGTGATTTAGTTTTTATTTTAGGTTCCTAGTTTGATCAGACTTGGGATATTTCCCAGATTTTCTGTAAACAGTTTTGATAATTTCCACAGGGATGTTTTACCCTGTGGAAAATCTTTAAATACTTATTATTTTTTGTAATAAGGAGCATTCTCACTTGTGGGAGAACCAAGCTATGGATTTCTAATACAAACTGAGACGAGAATTGATGTTATTGCTACAGCTTTCGCTTTCAATATATCAATTTTTTGTTTCAAGTTTATGCATGTCATTTGCAGTTGATTAATGACTACTTTAGCTATCACAATCTAATGCAGAATGATATGATTTAATTAATGTGTTATCCATATCTGATTTCTTTCATTA
>JASDQU010212057.1:18820-36252 GCA_032191745.1 Picea mariana | reverse complement strand
AACCCATTGTTGATAGGGTAAAAAGATCACGAAGGATGGTGTAAATGTAGGTAACTCACTCATATATGGATATTCCTCATCATTCCATTTCCGATGATAGGTGGTACGCCACGTGGTTCCTCATGGTTGAGGAGTTAAGGACTTGTGAAGTTAGAAGCCCCGAGGAATGATCAAGAATCCCCTAGTTAGTTACAAGTCAATTAATGTAAGGGAAAAGTGGTTGCAACTAGAAATTCTAGAAGATCCCAAGATTAAGGAGAGAGGTTACATGGAAAAAAGTATAAATACACCTCAAGGAGTCATTCACAAGTACATTCAATCACTTATTCTATTGAATATCTTCTAGTGAGCTAGTGATCTATTTGGAAAGTTTTGTGACAGTGAAATTTGAGGTAGCGATAAGTGACAAGTGTGCGAGTTTCAGGGTTGCAGAGGAGAGAAAAATTGTCTTATGTGATTTTTTTGAAGATTATAATTGGTTTTGGTATGGTACATGCTTGAGGTATGTTTGGCTTGGCACATGATTGAGGAACATATTGGCTACACGGTTAATTGAGGTATAATCTTGTATCGGGTTATGACATGACTGCTATGGTTAATCATTATAAACATATATTTGAGATGTGGATGTATGGTTGAGGTATACACTTGATATATGGTGGCATATGCATGAGGCACATGCTTTGATTCTTTAAGGCACTTCATTGATGATATGGTACAGGTTTATACATTATTGATGCTATGATATATGGTATAGGTTTTATATATGATTGATGCTCTAGTACATGGTTTCTAGCGGGAAAATACCCCTATAAATATACAAAGGTTTAAAGTATAGATAGAGAAAATGACTCCCTAAAAGTCAATCTAATTTCTACACTACCCCAAACATTCCAAAATAGACGAACAAAAAAAAACGAAAGAGTCAGTCGGAAACCATACCTTTTATCCAACATTTGGTGCTGATCTCCTCAAGTTGTGTAGCTCCCAAGGCTTCAAGTCTCCTCCCAAATATGACCTGCATCCACAACTAGGAAAATAAGGCTACAAGCATGCTATTTCTATTCATAAATTATGGTTAGATATAATTTTTTATGTATAAATCAAAGAAAAGACATAAAACATCATCATTTAGGACAGGGAAAAGAGATTATTTTATTCATTAATCAAAGCTTGAAGCTTACAATCCTTGTAGGTCGACGCTCCAAAAACCTAGTCCAAGCTCCTCTTAACAATGCTCCAAGTGCACCTTCAATAAGCCTCTTCTCACAATCTACTAATCACCTCAAGGGAAGGGAAGGGAATGGATTGTATGGAAAAAAAGGGGCTAGAGAGGGAATGTTGAGGCAATAACTCACAAAAGGTTGCAAATTCTTGGGCAAGGAAAGGAAGGGAAATTGGGTAGAGTTTCACCGTTATAATGCTTGATTGTGGAATGAGACCCCAAGACATCCTTTTATATGACAAAAGGATAGTTATTTTGTTGTGGGATGAGCTATGGCCGGTGAATTGGTTGGGAAACCTCCAATAGCCCGTAAATTCCATTGAATTCCTTACAACTTTTTAATTTTTTCAACTTTTGGAGGTATATGTGGGTTGTTTAGTGTGAAACAAGAATATGTACGTGGGTTGTATGGAATGCATCAAGCGTATGTACATGGGAAATAGTGCATCAGGGTGCGTACATGCTCTAAAAATTGTTTTTTTAAATAGAGTTCCTCAACAATGATTTGGAAAATTATGCAAGTAAGAAAGCCAATGCCATGTATGCAAGAGTAGGGAATTTTAGGTATATAAAATATGCCCCATAATGTATGAGGTCAGAAGAGAAACTGATGGCCGAAATACATTACAATATCTTTACCAATGAGAATGCATGAAATCGAGTGAGCCCGGGACCAGAGTTCGGGAAGTTCCATATGCAAAACAACAATTATCTCTCCGAGGCGGGTATACCCATGCTCAGGATGAACTAAATCATGGTTTCCAGTCAAATACACTGCATATCCATGTCATATAACTATATAAAGTGTAGTCGCAAGCAATTCAAAGTGGATCTACATCTCAAAATTAGTCGAAGATATATATGTATATTCAAGAAGCAAGTGACACCTACGGTTGGAGATGAAGTTTTCATAGCTCGAGAAACAACTTAAAGATCTTCAAAACATAGGTAGGAGTAAAATGAGAGCATAATACTCACTACTCTGAGGTGTTCGACAATCCGTCAGGAAAAGACTAGAGGATCTCGATGATTAGACAGATAACTTTGTCAATTTTGAATCTTGACTTGACTGGTCTCTTGGGATGGTCGACTCATGAAAGTCAAGAGACAAACTGCAGAAAGGCTGACTCAGGTTGGATAAAAATTCCCTTGGAAAAAAGCACGAAAGATGATTAGACTTAGGCAACATGAAATTGACATAATTTTGTGATGTAGGAGGAAACCCAAACTCTCCATATGTTTGGAAGAGTAACCAAATGGAGGAGGACATAACTCTATGTAGCTATAAAAACTTCCTAAGTTCATACTAGATCCCAATTCTTGACGAAAAAATGGAAGGATGTGCTTTGTCCAAGGGAGACTATCTTTGTTTCCGATAAAAAGAATAAATATTTCTTGTCCCCTCTTTTTGGAATATTTGATTTTTTTGTCTTTTTCAATTTTTAAACGAGCTTGAAAAAGAATAAAAGAATTCTGCGTTACAAAGGAGAAATGAGTGTCGTGAGAAAGAAAAATGGTTCCACACGCATGGAACATACTAATGCTCAGGGAAAGGAGACATGTACAAGATAAGGACACTCGTGGAAAATTCCTCCATGGGTCAAGGTGTCAGGTGGCAGAGGCAAGAAGTGCTACAAGGCTTGCGTATAAGGAATTCTCCAAAGTTTCTGTTGAGAGTGACATGGAGCCAGCATTAGGCCAAAGAAACAAAGATGACACCCACAATGTGATTAAGCATGACACAATGAGACCCCTTCTATGTTAACTTTTACACTCCCAAAGAAGGTAAGCTCGATAGTTTTTTCACATTTAGCGAGTCTGAAAAACGTAAAAGAAGACTCAAGGGAGTACCTTTTTCATAGTTAGTATAATTGGTTTGAAAAATGTTTAAACTTGCACCGAAAATACGTCTTTTCAAAACCATTTTAACGAGTGTGACAAAGACAAGATCACTCAACAATCTTTTCAATTTTAAGGAGTCTGAAAAGAGCTTAACTATGGACTCACAACCTTTTTCTGAGTTTAGTCTCCTTAGCCCAGAAAAGTATAAAAGTAACCGAGGAGAACTCTCCCTGCGATACAAATATCCCAAGGAATACCTTTTTCCACTATAATCTACTGGATGGAAAAGGGGTTAAACTCATGCCAAGTAGATTTTCTTCTGGACCAATTTAACGAGTGTGAAGGAACAAGGTCACTTGACAATCTTTTCAATTTTAGGGAGTCTGAAAAGAGCTTAACTATGGACTCCAGGGGGGTTCCTTTTTTGTAAGTAATCTCCAAGGCCCGAAAAGGGTGATAAACCAAAACCAAGGAGAATGTTCCTTTTTCGAAGATTTAGTCCCTTAGGCTCGAAAAAGGGCTAAACTTACACCTGAGAATACTCTTCTAGCAAACTGGAGTTCCGAGAGCATACCTTTATTCGTAAATTAGCCATCTGGACTGAAAAAGGGGTAAACTACCACCAGACAGATGTTCCTTCAAATTTGAGTTTGGCAAGCGTGAAGGACAACAAGATCGCTCGACAATCTTTTCAATTTTAGAGAGTCTGGAAAGGGCTCAAAGAAGACTCCAAGGGGATAATTTTCTCAAGTAATCCAGAAGAGATTGAAAAGAATAAATACAGTCTCGTTCGACGTTGCTTTCGTAATTTAAAGCAAGCTTGAAAGACAATAAAGAGTGCTCATTAGGGAGTCCCAAGGGAAAGGCAAAGAATGATGATTAACAAGAAGAATGAGGCTTCAAGACATAATCATGGTGGGACTAAAAATAACTCCCGTGCCTATGAAGTACTTCGGCATGGACACCAAATGGAAAACAAGGCTCTTACTAGGATGCCCATGGAAGGAATTCTCTACCACATAAAGTATGACACACTTATTAGCAAGGAAGGTTAGTGTCACAATTCAGTGGGGTCGATCTTAAGGCCAAATGAACCAAGAAACGGATAATTTAAAATTCAAGTAGGGAAAAACCTAACCTATATGTCAGTTTCGAGGTCAATACCTATTAGAACGGATCGATACGATGAACAAATGCCAAAGAAAAATGTCTCCAAGATCCGATATATAAGGCCAATAACACTCATCTAGAAGTTAATAAATTCGATATAGATAGAAACTTCAGAAAAATAAGAGGTGCTACCGAATACAAAACTTGAAAACAACAAACATGGACTATACAATATCTACAAGGTACCACATATCCTTATGGCTCATGCATAGTAGTGGTTCAGGTAGAGCCCGCTGCTAGGCTCTAACCAAGAGTCTCTTCGGTAGTCAACCTGGAAAGTCTCCCAAAAGGGAATAAAACACAAACCATGGTATAAGTCTTTCCACGATGTTGAAACCATAGTCATGGATTGATCGAGATGGATGTCGGTGGCCTCCCACCTATTCCAACTGGTTGATTTTGGCATTTTTCTAGTTTGGCAGTTTGTTTCCTAGTTTTTGGGTCCCTGACTTGCATGGTTGTTTTGAGGCCCTAAACAACGCTTTTAGGGCTCACCACAATCATAACTGACCTATGATAGATAGCAGCAAAATGTGTAGTCCTCGGATATAAATTTCCAATGAGATATCGTGCGCCTAAAATGAAGCTCGTATGCAAAAGTCACAACCCCGAGAAGTTGATGTACTAACTTACCCAAACAGGGCCCACATGACTTTTGGCGCTTCATCTCCTGGGGTTAGGTTTTTGGATGTCTAGGATTTTTGACATTCCTGTTTATTGTAAAAATGCCTTCATAGCCTCATTTTAATCATATTCTTGTGAATGAGCACATTCGTCACATCTCTTCTCAGAGATAAGCCGCCACCATTCCAACAAGCGTGTTTTCTGCTGCATTTTACAGTTTCAGCTTATTTCCTTATTGAATAGAAAACCAGTTTTACTGTATCTCTGTTATTTTGTGTTAAGCATCTTTTAATAATCTGTATTGATTTCATTCTACTGACAAAATCTGGATCATGGCTTCAAGGATAACATCATTCGAAGGAAATTCAAAATCTGAGAAATCACGCAAAAGAGGAGGGTCGACAGTCCCAAAGGGAGAAACAAAATGACCATATTCCATATGACGATGAAGGTTTTGGCTAGGACTGGCAGAGTATATCAAAAAAGAATCACAAGCATGAGGGCTTGAGGATCTACAAATAGTGAGATCAGACTCAAGATCACTTGGACCAAGAGGGGGAAGAAAGAACTCCCATTCCCCCATTGGATAAACCAACATATCAATTGTTGAGACCAAGTCTCAAGAAGGAAAACATGAGTGAACAATTTCTTGCTTGGGAGTAGTTGAACACCGAGGATAAGATGCCACATAATTTACCTATGGCAGGGTAGAATCTACACGAATACTAGGAACATATAAAGGGGTAGCCTGAACTAACATTGAATTAGGATGGTGATTATCAGATGCCAGCTAGTCAATAGTGACAATGCTTCCATTGTGAGGGAAATGAATCACTCGGAAGAGACTAGACACCACAACTTTCATAGCATATATATAATCATGCATGAGAAGCATATTGAGATCTAATAGGCTTTTCACCACTATAACATCGACAAGGACAGTCTTCCCACCTAACGAGATAGGAAATTGAGGAATAATCCCCAAATATTCACTATGACATATGTCAAAATCCAACATCTCATGCAAAGCAGTCACAATCTCGGGAGAACCCAAAGCTTGCCAAGTCTAGGAGGATAAAATACTTGCAGAGGCTCCTTCATCTACAATACATTGGTAAAAAAAATTGAATTAACTTCAACCCTTATNACATATTCGGTAGACAAATTACTCCCCAAGAGAAGAGTGGAATCTATCAAAGATTGCATTGGCATGACCACTTTGGTAGACTCAACAATCTCCAAGAGAAGAGTTGGACCATCCTAATATTGCATCGGTGTGACCACTTTCTGAACTACTAGTTGAATAGGCTATGAGACAACATGGTCTAAAGGTGCATCAGCCCCCAAAAAGGGAGTTGGATCAGCCAAATATTTCATCGGCACGAACACTTTCTCAACCACTGACTGAATAGGTTGTGAGGAAACATCAGAGGACTCGGAATCAGAAGAGCTTGCAGACATGGACCACAATATTCGTACCTTTGGAAGGCCAAGGCACAAATGAGTAAGGTGATCTCCCTTCCAAAGCTTACAAGGGAGCTTAGGCTTACATCCTATCTGTCTAGGGTTCTCAATAGAATCAATGCCCACAACATGACTAACAGTGGTTGGTTTCACATCTCCAACATGATTTTCAGAGGTTGGTGATGGGTCGATAAAATGAATCACAGAGGCTACAGACCTATTACCAGTATGACTAACAATGACTGGACTTTTCCCCCCAGAATGACTTACAGAGGCTGGGTGCTTTTCCCCAACATGGCTCGCATAGGTTGTTGACAACTCTCCAACATGACTAGAATAGGTTGGTTGTTTTCCCCCAGCATGACTTGCAGAGGCTGGGTGCTGGTCTTCAACATGAATTGCAAAGGTTGATGACCTATCTCCAACATGACTCACAAAGGTTGGTGATTTCTTCTTCCTATTATTCCTCTTTCTATTCCGTTTAGACTTCTGGTTACTAGTAACTATAATTTCACCAGGGAAGACAGAAGGAGGAGGAGAAGACTTTGCTGACAAAGGAACATCAACATGATTCCCATGACATAATGTGCTTAAATGAGAAGCGTTAAGATAATTTGGGACATTTGGAATGGTACCCAACCAAACTGGTAGTCCCACATTCAACCCAGGAATGTACAAAGTGACCATCAAAGGGACACCAATGTTTCCAAAAAAAGGAAAAGCAAAAGAATCCCCTCTTGAAGGGGTTCCTTGGTTGGTATCATCGAGAAATTTATCCATGAATATATTATGCACAGGTTCTCCCCTTGAGGGATCATTCAAGTCCGTAAAAGTCTCACACAATGACTTTGGTGAACCAGTGTTATAAAAAACAATGCCTATAAAGAGGTAGCTCCATGTTTTTAAGCGGAAGACTGAAAAGTCCTCACGACCGATGGAGTGGGAGGTCTACGAACTTAGGACAAAGATCCAATGTAATGACTGACTAATTCACTATGGAAAACTAGGGAGCATAGAGCACACACTAAAAGTTTCCTAAATATAAATCAAGCAGTCGACTAACTAGTGGGAATGACAGTTACGCCAATCGACACTAGAGAAACTAACCAGTGTAAGTGAATTTGGAACACGGAATCACCCTCTGGGTATACTTTGCAAAGAATGATCTAACATCCACCCTAGGCACCATGGTATACCCCCATAGTCACCTGTGTAAGTCTCTAAAATATGGGCAACTAAGTTGCCAGCTCATAGTTAGTCACCATGCGGGTATAGTTGAAAGTCAGGTAGATTGTAATGAGAAGGATAACAAGTACGAATCCCTTCAAGGGTGCCGAAATAAATTGGTATGGAAGACAACTGAGGATCTTGAATGGATTCAAGTTCCACGAAGCTCCATAGGAAAATGTGATCAATATTGTTCCCGAGAAATACCCTCAACATATAATCCCCACTATGTTTGGTCCGACTTTGGAGGGGTTATCTCCTCTGCCTTTCCTCATGCGACCTCATTTTTATCCCCTATGTTAGAGGGGGGTCTCGGATAACTCTTACGATGTTGGAATTTAGACACTCCCTATCTCAAACTCCAATTTTTTTTTTAAATGGCCTTGAAGAGTTTCCTCTTCACACCTAATTCAAGGCCCTAAAAGCCTAAAGTAGTTGGTGAACTCTACAAACAAAAAGTCTAATATATTTTAAGTTAAGTGTTAATTTTAAGGCTTGATTTATGCAAAGGATGTGGTCATGCAACTAATGGTTTTTTGAAGAGACGAATAAGGAAGAGAACTTTAGATCATTTTAAATAAAAAAAGTACTTCGAAATCAAAGAAAATCTTGTAAAACTCTTTGTAAAATTCAACTTTTCTAAACAATGTTTCAAGATCTTGTAATTTAAAAGTTTCCTAAAAAGTGCTTTCGTTTGACTAAGAAAAGCTACTTGTATTTCAGGAAATCGAAAAGAACTTTGAAACAAAGACTCTTTTTCTTTTGCAAACAACAACTTTGACTACTTTACCAAACTAAATGCAAGAAACTAATTTTTTTTTTTCGAACTGCTTTAACAAGAAAAACTGAAGTAAAAAATTTTTTGTTTTTGTTTTTCAAAGCAATAAACAAGAACAAAGAGAAAACTAAAACCAGGATTGATAAAGACCCTACGCCAACTGTGTATCACAAGGATTCTACCAAGAAACCAAAAGGAGGATCTAAAACTTCACAACTCGCTCTAAACCTTTTCGGGAAAACAAAAGAAAACTAAGGAACAAGTTAACTGAAACTTTAACTTAAGCTATGGCCAAAGACAAAGACTCTGACAGGTTAAAAAAAGTCCTGAGAAGTCTAAACTTCTATCAAGAAAGAGACAAACTCTCTCTTTGTTAAAAAACACTTTCAAGACATAGAGACGTGGGTTGTTGCATCAACAACCTACATATGTACGCGACATTTCTATTGTGCAGAGCACATATGTACGTGGCTTGACCCAAAATAGGGCGCGTACACCTCTGAGACTTTTCAAAAAATAAAAATAATAGGCAGACTGATAGGGCAGGGAAAGATGGTATGCACCTTGAAAGTGACCAAAAACCCTTAAAAGACTCAACAAACTTGATTGAAACTCAACAGGCATTCAAGAAGCCAATTAAAAAAACAAAAAAACCTCCCTCTAAAACTCTAGAGAGACTCCCTAATGGATTCGTCAATTCTTCTAGTGGGAAAATCCCCCTATAACTATACCATGGTTTAAAGTATAGACAGAGAAAATGACTCCCTAAAATTCAATATAATTTCTACACTACCCCAAACATTTCGAAATAGATGAACATAAAATAGTGAAAGAGTCATTCAGAAACCATACCTTTAATCCAACGTTTGGTGTTGATCTCCTCAAGATGTGTAGCTCCCAAGGCTGCAAATCTCCTCCTAAAGTTGACCTGCATCCACAACTAGGAAAACAAGGCTACAAACATGTTATTTGTATTCATAAATTAGGGTTATATATAAATTGTTATGTATAAATCAAAGAAAAGACATAAAACATCATCATTTGGAATAGGGAAAAAAGATTCTTTTATTCATTAATCAAAGATTGAAGCTTACAATCCTTGTGGGTCGACACTCTGCGAACCTAGTCCAGGCTCCTCTTAACAATGCTCCAAGTTCACCTTCAATAAGACTCTTCTCACAGTCTACTGATCACCTCAAGGGAAGGGAATGGATTGTATGGAATAAAAGGGGATAGAGAGGGAATGCTGAGGCAATAACTCACAAAAGGTTGCAAATTCTTGGGCAAGGAAAGGAAGGGAAACTGGGAAGAGTTTCACTATTCTAATGCTTGATTGTGGAATGAGACCCCAAGACATCCTTTTATATGAAAAAGAGGATATTTATTTTGTTGTGGGACGAGCTATGGCCGATGAATTGGTTGGGAAACCTCCAATAGCCCGTAAATTCCACCGAATTCCTTACAAATTTTTAATTTTTTCAACTTTTGGAGGTATACACGGGTTGTTTAGTGTGCAACAAGCATATGTACGTGGGAAGTAGTGCATCAGGGCACGTACATGCTCTAAAAATTGGTTTTTTAAATAGAGTTCCTCAACAATGATTTGGAAAATTATGGAAGTAGGAAGGCCAATATTGCCATGTATGAAAGAGTAGGGAATTTTAGGGCTATAACAATGGTACATGATTGGATACATGATTGATGTTATGGTATATCTTATGGTACATGATTTATGCATGTTATACTACATTTGTTGGTACACAGTTGATGCATGGTATGGTACAGTGACAGTTACAGGTTTAAGGTATAGTGAGAGTTACAGGTTGATGGTACAGTGACAGTGACAATTTGATAGGTTATAGGTTGATGTGATAGAGTCAGTGACAATGACAATGATAGTAACAGTGACTATGACAGTGACAGTGAAAGTGGCAATGATTGTGATAGTGATGGTTTGGTATACACTTATATTTCAGGGTGGTAGGACGGGGAAAGGAAAAGTGGTTGTAACCTCCTTCCGATTGGTTCCATAGAACTCAAGGAGTTGGATGTTCCTTCATGTTTAAGCCTGAGAATCAGGGGGTTGTAGCCTCCTTTTGGTTGGAGCCAGAGAATTCAAGGAGTTGTATCTTCTTTCAGGTTGGAGCTTGTAAATAGGGGGTCATATCCTCCTTCCAATTATAGCTGGAGAATTGGGAAGTTGGTGCTTCCAATGAATGAATTCTTTTTATATATAAGAAAATCATTTTGTGGTTTTCTCCCATTTGGGTTTCCACGTAAATTATGGTGTACTGTGTTTTTTATGGATTATTCTCTATTGATTTATATTGCTCATGATATATTGATGATATATTGTTGATGAAATTAGTGATTACATGTTGTGGTTAAAAGTGATAATAAAGTGCTCATACTGATTCACCCCCCTCTTAGTATTCCAACAATTGGTATTAGAGCAAGTCCTTCAAGAAATAGTTTAACCATTGGAAGGATATCATGGAGTATGCTAAGATTGGAGTACCAAGGTTTGATGGTCAGAACTATTCCTTTTGGAATAAAAGGATGCAAATATTTTTACAAGAACATGGATTTGATGTTTGGCAGTCAATATTAGACGGATATGTAGCACCAATCACTCCCCCAACTGATAAATATGGAAAGAAACTCAACGAAAACAATTCAAAAGCTAAAGGAACCATTTTGAGAAGTCTAGATGATTTAGTATTTGTCAAAGTTATGCATTGAAATACTACAAAGGATCTTTGGGATAAACTTCAAAATATTTATGAAGGATATACCAAAGTCAAGGGGGGCTAAGCTTCAAACCCTTAGAGCTAAGTTTTAGCAATTGAAGATGAATGAATATGAAGACATTGCAACCTACTTTCTGCAAGATGATGAAACAATGAACACTATTAGATGACTGGGAGAAGAAGTTGATGAATCAATGGTTGTTCAAAAGGTTCTAATATCTCTACCTATGACTTTTGATCCTAAGATATCAACCTTAGAAGAAAGAACATATATTGATAGTTTGATCATGGACGAGCTACATGGAATATTCAAAGCCTATGAAATGAGGATAGAAAAAGATAACCCAGTCATGAAGGAATCATCATTCAAAGAATCCAATAAGACAATGAAGAAGAACAAGTCAAATTCAAAACAAAATTCTACTTGCAACGACGATTTAGAGGAAGATGAAGAAGTGGAAAACTTCGTGAGAAAGTTGAAAAGAGGAACCGATTAGTACAAAGGTATGATTTCATTGAAATGTTTTAATTGTGATGGTATTGGTAATTTTTTTTCTAAGTGTCCTTATGATAATAATAAAGGTAGCAATGAAGAAGAAGATCCTAAGGAGAAAGATAAAAATAAAAAGGGAGACAAGAAAAGGAACACAAATAAATTCTTCAAGAAAAGTCCTACTCCAAGGAATAAAGTTCCTCCTCATACGAGGATGATGAGAGTGACAGTGATTCAGAAAGAGTAATCTTCATGGAAGTAGATCACGATGATGAAGAAAATTCTGAAGAAGAAGGAGAAGTCGATCTTAGAGTAGAATTAATCAGTGCCTTAGAAGAACTAGGGAAAGAAAGAAAGGAAATAAAGTCACTCAAATAAAAATTAAAGAAAAAACAATGATCTCAAAATTCCAACTCAAAATCAATCGAGAAGATGATAAATAAGTTAAAAATCTAGGTAGAAGAAGACAAAAGAATTGAAGAAACACTTAGAAATTAGTTAGAAGAAAAGGACAAGATGATTGAAACCTTGGAAGAAAAAATAGTCACTTTAAGAAAGGATATTTAGAAGAAAGATATACAACAGAATAGCACCAAAATATTGGATGAGATCATCAGTAGTCAAAGACCATACTATGACAGGTTCGGTCTAGGATACAACCAGATGCATACTAAGAAAGGATCGAGCTCCAAGACGACAAAACAAGAAGAAAAAAAAATATTATGCATAAATAGTCAAAGGTACTCAAGAAGAAAATCACAGAGGAATTGGACCACCTAGAATATTTAGAACATAGAATAAACACTAAAAAATATCTCAATAAGAAGAAGGCTTCATAAGAGGAACACCATTCAGAAGATCCCCTACATCTAGGTATTAAACTATGTTTCTTGGTTTATGTTATTCTTGTAACAATTTTGGACACAAAGTTTCAAAATATAGAGCCTATGCCCATAACAAAAGAAACTATGAAGATTGTTCAAACAACAGTTATCCTAGAAAGTCACATGAAGCATAGAACATAAATTGCAACTGTTTTTTTTCACTAAGTAATGAAGTAGAGTGATACAAGTGTAACAATTTTGGACACATAGACAAATATTGTAGACTTATTGTTCCTCCAAGAGAACCAAAGAAATATATCAAATAGGAACCATAAAGGATATGGAGAAGGAAGAAGGATCATTTCAACACCGAAGAATGATCACTTTCTATACAATCACAACAAAATAAAAGTGGGGGGTATGTTGATAACAATTGTTAGAAACATATGGCAGGTGACAAGAATAGATTTTTGACCTTGAAGAAGGAACGAGATGGATCAAATTCATTTGGAAATGACAACTCAACCATAATTATAGGTAGAGGTACAGTCAAGCTTGGAAGAAAAGATGCCAAGGAAGAAAATTTTCAATTAGTCAAATATATGAATCACAATATACTAATTGTAATTCAAATGTGTGGTAAATGATACAAAATTTTCTTTGACTCAGAAAAACGTGAGATAAGGAAAGAAGGATCAGGCAAGTTGGTGGCTACAACTATAAGAAATACAAACAACATATATTTTCTGAATGAAATTGGAAAGGAAATATGTTTCTCAAGAAAGGAAAATTAAAGTTGGCCCTGACATAGAAGAATGGGTCACATGAATTTTTATAACCTTGTCAAAATCAGTAGAAAGGAAGCAGTGAAAGAAATGCCTAAGATTTCAAAGACATTAAATACTATGTGAGCATTGTCTACAAGGAAAACAAACCAAGACCAAGTTCAAATCAAAAGAGTACTCCATGATAAACCATTGGAGATTGTACACACTGACCTATGTGGACCTACAACACAAAGGGATTAAATGGAGAACAATATTTTATACTACTTGTGGATGACTACATAGGAATGACTGCAGTTTTCTTTCTTAGGAATAAGTTGGAGGCATTTGAACACTAGAAGATATACAAACAGATGGTTGAAAACAAGATGGATTTGAAAATCAAGTGTTTGAGACTAGATAATGGTAGAGAGTTTACATCAAAGGAATTTATGGATTTCTGTGGTGAAAATGGAATAAAAAGATAGTTTTTAGCAGCCAAGACACCTCAACACAATGAATTTGTCGAAATAAAGAATAGAACAATATAGGAAATCGCCTGAACCATGTTGAAATATTCCAAGTTGAATCACATATTTTGGGAACATGTAGTACATATAGTAGTTCATATCCTAAACAGAGGAGTGCTTAGAAGTAACGATGATAATACTCCCTATGAGTTATGGAAAGGAAGACTGGGAAATGTGAAGTATTTCAGAGTATTTGGAAGCAAATTTTATATCAAAAGAGAAGATGGGAGGCTTGGAAAATTTGACTCCCAAATTGATAAGGGAATACTAGTTGGATATTCAAGAAAAATAAAATCATACAAGTGATTTATTCCAAGACTCAATAAGATAGTGGAAAGAATCAATGTAACAATTGATGAAAAAGTGAATGCAATACCGAAGAAAGAAGCAAATATCTGGAAGAGCAAGGTGGCGAAGAAGATCTAAAAGAATAAGTATAAGAAGAAGCAGAGTAGCAAGAAGTACATAAAGAGGAATATGAATAGAAGATACCTCCCAAGACACCTAGTTGGTAAGTGAAAAGAATCATCCACCATAATAGATTATTGGGAATAAAGATGCAAGAGTTGAAACTCAAAGAAGAATAATTTCACCAAAACAAAGGCATCTAGCACTGTTATCCACAGTTGAACCAAGAAGCTTTGAAGAAGCCAAAAGTCATGAACATTGGGTCAAGGATATGGATGAATAATTGGATCATATAGAGAATAATGCCACATGGGAACTAGTTCCAAGGCTGAAGAACAAGAACGTGATTGGTACAAAATGGGTCTTTAGGAATAAACTGAATGAGGATGGACATGTAACCGGAAACAAAGTACGGTTATTATGCAAAGGATATTCTCAGATTGAAAGTATATATTTTGAAGAGACCTTTTCCCCAGCTTCCAGTATGGAAGAAATCAGATTGATCTTAGCTTGTGCATGTTCTGAAAGAATCAAGGTATATGAGATGGATGTAAAATCATCCTTTCTAAATGGAGGATTACAAGAATAAGTATACATCGAACAATTTGAAGGGTTTATGCTATCATAAAAGGAAGAATATGTTTGCATACTGAAGAAATCGTTGAATGGAATCAAGCAGGAACCCAAAGCATGGTACTCAAGATTGGACAGGTATCTACAACAACAAGGATTTAGGAAGGAAAATGTAGACAACATTATCTACATAAAAGTGGATCAAGACAATATATTGATATTTGAAGTTTATGTAGATGATATTATGTTTGGTATCAATGATGATAGGACGTGTCAACAGTTTTCCAAAGACATTCAGAATGAGTTTGAAATGTATTTTCTTGGTGAGTTGAATTTATTTTTAGGATTACAGATATGTCAACATGATAAGGGTATTTCATCTCCTAGACCAAGTATATCAGAGAAATTATAAAGATGTTTGTAATGGAAGACTGTAAACCTGTAAGTACTCCTATGTAGACCAGTTATGAGTTGAGCAAGGAAGATAAATATAAGGATGCATATCAGAGGCTCTACAGATCAATGATTAGAATATTACTCTATTTGACAACGTCAAAACTGGATGTGATGCAAGTAGTTGGACAAGTTGCGATATTTCAAGCAAAATTGAAAGAAACATATGTCATGGAAGTAAAAAGAATATTCAGATATCTCAAAGAAACATAATATTTTGGATCATGGTATCCAAAAGGGAATGATCTGTCTTTGGTAGCCTACACAAATGTATATTGGGCAGGTAGTATTTACGATACTAGAAGTACAAGTGGAGAAACTATCTAATTAGGTGATTGTTTAATATCATGGTTGAGCAAGAACCATTCATTAGTGTCTTTGTCCACAACAAAAGAAAATTATATTGTGGTGGCAATATTTTGCACTAAGGTTCTTTGGATGAATCAAACCTTGAAGGATATACAAATGGAATATGATGAGCCTATTTTGATACTCTATGATAACACCAATGCTATCGGTATCTCTAAGAATCCATTCATGCATTCCAAGATGAAGCACATCCTGATCAAGTTTTAATTTCTACAGGAACAAGTTATATAGAAGAAAATCAAGTTATAGTACATTGGGACAAAAGAATAGATTTCATATATCTTCACCAAACCTCTTCCATGGGAGACCTTTGATTATCTTTGACGAAAATTTGGAGTAGTTTCTTCCCCATAGTGATTCACATGACATCAGGCACAATAAGATAGGTGGAGAGAAGCAGAAGACTATGATAATTCAAGTAAATAATATTTTGAATGCTTTTCATATACATCAGATTTTTACATGAGGAATTACCATGAAGAGAAAGAAGAAGGCTTGTAGACAAGGGGAGAATCCCCAAAGGAGAATTAACCTTGGCCATTGATTTCAAAGGGGGAGAGAGAGAACAAAGGAATGGAAATGGAGAAAAAGAATAGATGCATGGAGATAGGGGGAGAAATGGCCAGAGGGGGAACATGAGCAGGAGCATGAATGTTACCATGCCATTAGTGTTTCCATCAAGTCCAATGGAGAATATTGTTGAAAGATTGGTTTTCATTGATGTCAACCCTTGAAGAATTTTGGTAGCCCCAAAAGTATGGTTATGGAACCTGTTGTTGATCAAGGAAAATGCTCATGAAGGATGGTGTAAATGTAGGTAACTCACTCATAGATGGATATTCCTCATCATTCCATTTGTAGTGATAGGTGGTATGCCACATGGTTCCTCATGGTTGAGGAGCTAAGGCCTTGTGAAGTTATAAAATGATCAAGGTGGATATCGGTGGTCACCCACCTTTTCCAACTGGCTCAAAACAATTTTTTGGCATTTTTTGTAATTTACTATTTTTGGCAGTTTTTAACTTCTGGGGCCATTTTGAGGCCCTAAACGACGTTTTTGGGAAAATGGGGAGAAATATGGAAGTTCCTTCAATATTTCCTCCAAAATGAATCTCCTCGACGATACCTTTGTAATGGGCTATCATGCGCCTAAAATAGAGATAGTATGCAAACATTATGACCCTGGGAAGTTGATGTACTAACTTACCCAAATGGGGCCCACATGACTTTTGGCGCTTCATCTCCTAGGGTTAGGTTTTTGGATGTCTACGGTTTTTGACATTCTTGTTTATTGTAAAAAGGCCTTCAGAGCCTCATTGTAAATCATCTTCTTGTGAATGGGCATAGCCGTCACATCTCTTCTCAGAGATAAGTTGCCACCATTCTAGTGAGTCTTTCACTCTGTATTTTTATAGTCTTTGTACATTTCTTTCATTAATATAAATCGTGTATTACTGTATCTCTGTATTTATGATTGCATCTCTGATACATTTCTGGTATATTATTGGATATCCATGATATCTCTATGCATTTCTTTATAAATACACCTCAAGGAGTCATTCACAAGTACATTCACTCACTTATTCTGTTGAATATATTCTAGTGAACTAGTAATCTAATTGGAAAATTTTGAAAATTTGTGGTAGAAACAAGTGAGAAGTGCGAGATTTTTGGGGTTGCAAAGGAGAGAAAAATTATCTGAGGAAAATCTAGTTTGGTTAAACCCTATAGGTCAGAATATTAGTGTCCCACAAGGCATCCCCATGGGTTTCACAATACCTGTCACGCGAGGCTCTGTTAGAAAAACAGGACCGCGGAGCAATAAAATAAAACAAATGTAGAAACAAAACACAGAAGACACACAATACAAGAGAGACACAGATTTATGTGGTTCACCCAGTGTGGGCTACGTCCACCAGAGAAATTGCTAGGTCCTTC
>JASDQU010212057.1:0-15801 GCA_032191745.1 Picea mariana | reverse complement strand
CAAAGTCCTGTATATATGACCAACAACACTCATCAAGAAGTTAATAAATCCAACATATAAACCTTTGATAACAACTTGTGCTATGGAATAAAAAACTTGAAAACAACAAACCTTAAAAGTACAATATGGTACAAATCACCACATAGCCTTGCAAATTATGAAAAATACTTGTTCATGTAGATCCTATTATTTCAGGATTTGTACTTGTGCAAATCCCACCACAAGATCCCCAAATATTGTGTAACTATGGAAGAAACTACCACAATTACCTTAGTAGGATCTTTCCACGTTTTAGTGATGGAATAGGTCCACCACAAGGGAGGCTTCCCTGGTGACCTCAAGGAATCAAATAGTAAGTTTAGAAGCCAATCCTACTGCCCCCTATCTTGATCACTGAATGATTGGTCTAGGTCAAGGAAGTTAAGAGGTTTTGATAAAGTTTGTTGTACCTACCTAGAACAAGAACACTTTATAGCATATATATAACAAATTTCAAGCCAAATAATGAAACAATGACCTATTTAAGACACTATAAAATTTAGCTAGCTATGTATGTTGCAAGTTGAAGTAGAAAATCAGTCTTATAATAACAATAAGCATTGCAACATCAACAAGGTAAAGTGCTCATAAATGTAAGAATTGACCATGAAAATTAAGCATACAACCAATAGAATACTATTCAATTGTTAGAGGTGATTTATGAGTGAGTTAAGACACCTTTAGATCAGTCTATGCAGCAAGTTAATGTAATATAATATGGATTTAGAAAATTTTTGTAAAAACAACAAGTAATATAGTAGGTTTACTAAGGCTAGAGTTAGTGTAGTTAGTATAATGCTTGAGAGTTTTGAGAGAGAGGTTTTATCAATCRATTCACCACAMGAGTTGCTTTAAGATTAGTGTTGTTCTAGGGATAYAGAGTCTCAAATGCATCTAATCGTGAAKATTGATCTACTTGAAACCAAGAGGTAGTATCTAAACCCTAAGGTGCAAGAACATTTGGGCATTAGGCTTTAGATATCGAGGAGTAGTATGCCTAGGGTACAAGCACATTTGGKCCATAGAAAGCGTTCCTCCCTTCTTATAGCTTCAGCTAGGTGAAAGATCAAATGTATAGGGATAAAATCCTAAAGTGATAGTACTTTAGGGTTTTAGGATTCTAACCCTAGCAAGGAAAAGTAACCAATTTTAGACCAATAAGACCTTGTGAGAGGAAGGACTTATTTTCCTCTCTTAGGGTTTCAATTAACAATAATTCTTGCAAAAAAATAGCAATTTCATCATAAACATCAATAGCATAAACAAGAATTGCAGAAATTTAATTAATTCATCCAAGAAACCAAGAGAATTTAACCCTAATTGTAGAAATATCCATCTAAAATTAGCCAATAATCCAAAATATTTCCTTTCCAAGCATAGTGCATGAGAGAGAAATACTAGTCACCCCAAAAAGGGTGAAAATTTCAAAAGTAGCACCTCACAAATGGTGAGACAGTCATGATGACAAAATAAAAGTGAGGGTTAACATTTTTATATGAGGCTACCCTCACATGTTTGTCCACATAACATGTCAACAACAAAATATAATTGGTAAAGACCCCTCATTTAACCTTTACAAATTCTAAAAGTGAAAAAATAAATCAGAAACAGATGGAGCAGTTTGGGAGAAACAAATGTCTCTCCTCACCAAACGTCATTTCATGCATAATCAATACCAAAAGAAGTCACCAAACCCTAGTTGTGTCATAGCCTAGAAGGTGACATCATCACAAAAATAGGGCTAGCTTCCAAGATCCAGGTGCTAAATCCTTTGCATGTCATCTCTACCATGTCTATTTACTATATGTTGTTGCAATGTCACTAATCCTGGTGAAAAAATAATCTATGGGGTACTCTACCTAGCCTATGGGATTCCAGCCCATATGTGTGCCATCATGACTGAATCTGCTCCTACCAAGCACATATGTCCATCATTCAAGGTTCCAAGGGTGTGAGAGATTATGTCTAAGGGTGGTGATTCACTGGATGGCCCAATGTATTCATCACAAATGTGAGAGTCCTACAAATAAATGCACAATTTCATGGATACAGTATTGAGACATCCCTTAAAAAACAATGTCAGGGCCATACAAGAAAAATAAAAGTATAAACCATGGTTATCCAAGGTTCATAAGAAACATTGGTCCTTAAAAAATGTAAATTAGGTTGTAACTTAATATATAATCCATGTAAGAAAATTCACCTCAATATCCCCTTCAAGCATCACACCAACCAAAGACCCCATTGTTGAAATACAGGTTGTCATTGATGTCAACCCTTGAAGAAGTCTGGTAACCCCAAAGGTATGGTTATGAAACCCATTGTTGATAGGGTAAAAAGATCACGAAGGATGGTGTAAATGTAGGTAACTCACTCATATATGGATATTCCTCATCATTCCATTTCCGATGATAGGTGGTACGTCACGTGGTTCCTCATGGTTGAGGAGTTAAGGACTTGTGAAGTTAGAAGCCCCGAGGAACGATCAAGAATCCCCTAGTTAGTTACAAGTCAATTAATGTAAGGGAAAAGTGGTTGCAACTAGAAATTCTAGAAGATCCCAAGATTAAGGAGAGAGGTTACATGGAAAAAAGTATAAATACACCTCAAGGAGTCATTCACAAGTACATTCAATCACTTATTCTATTGATTATCTTCTAGTGAACTAGTGATCTATTTGGAAAGTTTTGTGACAGTGAAATTTGAGGTAGTGATAAGTGACAAGTGTGCGAGTTTTAGGGTTGCAGAGGGGAGAAAAATTGTCTGAGGAAACCCTATTTTGGTCAAACCTTGTGGGTCAGACTACTAGTGTCATGTGAGGCATCCTCGTGGGTTACAAATTACCTGTCACGCAAGGCCCCACGTGATATCATGTCTTAGTCCCACAAGGGAAAGCCAACTTTGCGAGAAATGATTGTACTAGGTCCCTAAGTTTAGAGGAAAGCTAACATGTCAGAACTATTATGTATCAAGTTAGCTAAAAAGGTATTGGTATTCTTATGTGATTTTTTTGAAGATTATAATTGGTTTTGGTATGGTACATGCTTGAGGTATGTTTGGCTTGGCACATGATTGAGGAACATATTGGCTACACGGTTAATTGAGGTATAATCTTGTATCGGGTTATTACATGACTGCTATGTTTCATCATTATAAACATATATTTGAGATGTGGATGTATGGTTGAGGTATACACTTGATATATGGTGGCATATGCATGAGGCACATGCTTTGATTCTTTGAGGCACTTCATTGATGATATGGTACAGGTTTATACATGATTGATGCTATGATATATGGTATAGGTTTTATATATGATTGATGCTCTAGTACATGGTTTCTAGCGGGACAATACCCCTATAAATATACAAAGGTTTAAAGTATAGATAGAGCAAATGACTCCCTAAAAGTCAATCTAATTTCTACACTACCCCAAACATTCCAAAATAGATGAACAAAAAAAAATGAAAGAGTCAGTCAGAAACCATACCTTTTATCCAACATTTGGTGCTGAACTCCTCAAGTTGTGTAGTTCCCAAGGCTTCAAGTCTCCTCCCAAATATGACCTACATCCACAACTAGGAAAATAAGGCTACAAGCATGCTATTTATATTCATAAATTATGGTTAGATATAATTTTTTATGTATAAATCAAAGAAAAGACATAAAACATCATCATTTAGGACAGGGAAAAGAGATTATTTTATTCATTAATCAAAGATTGAAGCTTACAATCCTTGTAGGTCGACGCTCCAAAAACCTAGTCCGAGCTCCTCTTAACAATGCTCCAAGTGCACCTTTAATAAGCCTCTTCTCACAATCTACTAATCACCTCAAGGGAAGGGAAGGGAATGGATTGTATGGAAAAAAAGGGGCTAGAGAGGGAATGTTGAGGCAATAACTCACAAAAGGTTGCAAATTCTTGGGCAAGGAAAGGAAGGGAAATTGGGTAGAGTTTCACCGTTCTAATGCTTGATTTTGGAATGAGACCCCAAGACATCCTTTTATATGACAAAAGGATAGTTATTTTGTTGTGGGACGAGCTATGGCCAATGAATTGGTTGGGAAACCTCCAATAGCCCGTAAATTCCATTGAATTCCTTACAACTTTTTAATTTTTTCAACTTTTGGAGGTATATGTGGGTTGTTTAGTGTGAAACAAGCATATGTACGTGGGTTGTATGGAATGCATCAAGCGTATGTACATGGGAAATAGTGCATTAGGGTGCGTACATGCTCTAAAAATTGTTTTTTTTAAATAGAGTTCCTCAACAATGATTTGGAAAATTATGCAAGTAGGAAGGCCAATGCCATGTATGCAAGAGTAGGTAATTTTAGGTATATAAAAGATGCCCCATAATGTATGAGGTCAGAAGAGAAACTGATGGCCGAAATAAATTACAATATCTTTACCAATGAGAATGAATGAAATCGAGTGAGCCCGAGACCAGAGTTCGGGAAGTGCCATATGCAAAACAACAATTATCTCTCTGAGGCGGGCATACCCATGCTTCGGATGAACTAAATCATGGTTTCCAGTCAAATACACTGCATATCCATGTCATATAACTATATAAAGTGTAGTCGTGAGCAATTCAAAGTGGATCTACATCTCAAAATTAGTCGAAGATATATATGTATATTCAAGAAGCAAGTGACACCTACGGCTGGAGATGAAGTCTTCATAGCTCGAGAAACAAATTAAAGATCTTTAAAACTTTGGTAGGAGTAAAATGGGAGCATAATACTCACTACTCTGAGGTGTTCGACAATCCGTCAGGAAAAGACTAGAGGATCTCGATGATTAGGCAGATAACTTCGTCGATTTTGAATCTTGACTTGACTGGTCTCTCGGGATGGTCGACTCATGAAAGTCAAGAGACAAACTGCAGAAAGGCCAACTCAGGTTGGATAAAAATTCCCTTGGAAAAAAGAACGAAAGATGATTAGACTCAGGCAACATGAAATTGACATAAGTTTGTGATGCAGGAAGAAACCCAAACTCTCCATATGTTTGGAAGAGTAACCAAATGGAGGAGGACACAACTCTATGTAGCGATAAAAACTTCCTAAGTTCATACTAGATCCCAATTCTTGACGAACAAATGGAAGGATGTTCTTTGTCCAAGGGAGACTATCTTTGTTTTCGATAAAAAGAATAAATATTTCTTGTTCCCTCTTTTTGGAATATTTGATTTTTTTGTCTTTTTCAATTTTTAAACAAGCTTGAAAAAGAATAAAAGAATTCTGCGTTACAAAGGAGAAATGAGTGTTGTGAGAAAGAAAACTGGTTCCATGCGCATGGAACATACTAATGCTCAGGGAAAGGAGACATGTGCAATATAAGGACACTCGTGGAAAATTCCTCCATGGGTCAAGGTGTCAGGTGGCAGAGGCAAGAAGTGCTACAAGGCTTGCGTATAAGGAATTCTCCAAAGTTTCTGTTGAGAGTGACATGGAGCCGGCATTAGGCCAAAGAAACAAACATGACACCCACAATGTGATTAAGCATGACACAATGAGACCCCTTCTATGTTAAATTTTACAATCCCAAAGAAGGTAAGCTCGGTAGTTTTTTCACATTTAGCGAGTCTGCAAAATGTAAAAGAAGACTCAAGGGAGTACCTTTTTCGTAGTTAGTATAATTGGTTTGAAAAATGTTTAAACTTGCACCGAAAATACGTCTTTTCAAAACCATTTTAACGAGTGTGACAAAGACAATATCACTCATCAATCTTTTCAATTTTAAGGAGTCTGAAAAGAGCTTAACTATGGACTCACAACCTTTTTCTGAGTTTAGTCTCCTTAGCCCAGAAAAGTATAAAAGTAACCGAGGAAAACTCTCCCTGCGATACAAATCTCCCAAGGAATACCTTTTTCCACTATAATCTATTGGATGGAAAAAGGGTTAAACTCATGCCAAGTAGATTTTCTTCTGGACCAATTTAACGAGTGTGAAGGAACAAGGTCACTTGACGATCTTTTCAATTTTAGGGAGTCTGAAAAGAGCTTAACTATGGACTCCAAGGGGGTTCCTTTTTCGTAAGTAATCTCCAAGGCCCGAAAAGGGTGATAAACCAAAACCAAGGAGAATGTTCCTTTTTCGAAGATTTAATCCCTTAGGCTCGAAAAAGGGATAAACTTACACCTGAGAATACTCTTCTAGCGAACTGGAGTTCCTAGAGCATACCTTTATTCGTAAATTAGCCATCTGGACTGAAAAAGGGGTAAACTACCACCGGACAGATGTGCCTTCAAATTTGAGTTTGGCGAGCATGAAGGACAACAATATCGCTCCACAATCTTTTCAATTTTATAGAGTCTGGAAAGGGATCAAAGAAGACTCTAAGGGGCTAATTTTCTCAAGTAATCCCAAAGAGATCGAAAAGAATAAATATAGTCTCGTTCGACGTTGCTTTCGTAATTTAAAGCAAGCTTGAAAGACAATAAAGAGTGCTCATTAGGGAGTCCCAAGGGAAAGGCAAAAAATGATGATTAACAAGAAGAATGAGGCTTCAAGACATAATCATGGTGGGACTAAAAATAACTCCCATGCCTATGAAGTACTTCGGCATGGACACCAAATGGAAAACAAGGCTCTTACTAGGATGCCCATGGAAGGAATTCTCTACCACATAAAGTATGACACACTTATTAGCAAGGAAGGTTAGTGTCACAATTTAGTGGGGTCGATCTTAAGGCCAAATGAACCAAGAAATGGATAATTCAAAATTCAAGTAGGGAAAAACCTAACCTATATGTCAGTTTCAAGGTCAATACCTATCAGAACGGATCGATACGATGAACAAATGCCAAAGAAAAATGTCTCCAAGATCCTGTATATAAGGCCAATAACAGTCATCTAGAAGTTAATAAATTCGATATAGATAGAAACTTCAGAAAAATAAGAGGTGCTACCGAATACAAAACTGGAAAACAACAAACATGGACTATACAATATCTATAAGGTACCACATATCCTTATGGCTCATGCATAGTAGTGGTTTAGGTAGAGCCCGCTGCTAGGCTCTGACCAAGAGTCTCTTCGGTAGTCAACCTGGAAAGTCTCCCAAAAGGGAATAAAACACAAACCATGGTATAAGTCTTTCCACGATGTTGAAACCGTAGTCATGGATTGATCGAGATGGATGTCGGTGGCCTCCCACCTATTCCAACTGGTTGATTTTGGCATTTTTCTAGTTTGGCAGTTTGTTTCCTAGTTTTTGGGTCCCTGACTTGCATGGTTGTTTTGAGGCCCTAAACAACGCTTTTAGGGATCACCACAATCATAAATGACCTATGATAGATAGCAGCAAAATGTGTAGTCCTTGGATAAAAATTTCCAACGAGATATCGTGTGCCTAAAACGAAGATCGTATGCAAAAGTCACAACCCCGAGAAGTTGATGTACTAACTTACCCAAACAGGGCCCACATGACTTTTGGCGCTTCATTTCCTAGGGTTAGGTTTTTGGATGTCTAGGGTTTTTGACATTCCTGTTTATTGTAAAAATACCTTTATAGCCTCATTGTAATCATATTCTTGTGAATGAGCACAGTCGTCACATCTCTTCTCAGAGATAAGCTGCCACCATTCCAACAAGCGTGTTTTCCGCTGCATTTTACAGTTTCAGCTTATTTCCTTATTGAATAGAAAACTAGTTTTACTGTATCTTTGTTATTCTGTGTTAAGCATCTTTTAATAATATGTATTGATTTCGTTCTACTCACAAAATCTGGATCATGGCTTCAAGGATAGCGTCATCCGAAGGAAATTCAAAATATGAGAAATCACGCAAAAGAGGAGGGTCGACAGTCCCAAAGGGAGAAACAAAATGACCATATTCCATATGACGATGAAGGTTTTGGCTAGGACTGGTAGAGTCTATCAAAAAAGAATCACAAGAATGAGGGCTTGAGGATCTACAAATAGTGAGATCAAACTCAGAAGGAGACTCAAGATCACTTGGAGCAAGAGGGGGAAGAAAGAACTCCCATTCCCCCATTGGATAAACCAACATATCAGTTGTTGAGACCAAGTCTCAAGAAGGAAAACATGAGTGAACAATTTCTTGCTTGGGAGTAGTTGAACACCGAGGATAAGATGCCGCATAATTGACCTATGGCAGGGTAGAATCTACACAAATACTAGGAACATATAAAGGGGTAGCCTGAACTAACATTGAATTAGGATGGTGATTATCAGATGCCAGCTGGTCAATAGTGACAATGCTTCCATTGTGAGGGAAATGAATCACTCGAAAGAGACTAGACACCACAACTTTCATAGCATATATATAATCACGCATGAGAAGCATATTGAGATCTAACAGGCCTTGCACCACTATAACATCGACAAGGACAGTCTTCCCACCTAACGAGATAGGAAACTGAGGAATAATCCCCAAATATTCACTATGACATATGTCAAAATCCAACATCTCATGCAAAGCAGTCACAATCTTGGGAGAACCCAAAGCTTGCCAAGTCGAGGAGGATAAAATACTTGTAGAGGCTCGTTCATCTACAATACATTGGTAAAAAAAATTGAATTAACTTCAACCCTTATTTGAAAAGGTGCAGAAGAAGGAAGGAGAGGCTAAAAAAGGTCATTCCTATCAAAGGAAACCATCCTAGGACTTGGAGGGGGGGGGGGTGTTCTCGAAGTCAGTGAGATTCCCCCTTGTTCTGAAAGTACCAAGATGGAAATGATAAAAACATAGTCGGTAGACAAATCACTCCCCAAGAGAAGAGTGGAATCAACCGAAGATTGCATCGGCATGACCACTTTGGTAGACTCAACAATCTCCAAGAGAAGAGTTGGACCATCCTAATATTGCATCGGTGTGACCACTTTCTGAACTACTAGCTGAATAGGCTATGAGACAACATGGTCTAAAGGCGCATCACCCCCCAAAAAGGGAGTTGGATCAGCCAAATATTTCATTGGCATGACCACTTTCTCAACCACTGGATGAATAGGTTATGAGGAAACATCAGAGGACTCGGAATCAGAAGAGCTTGTAGACATGGACCACAATATTCGTACCTTTGGAAGGCCAGGTCACAAATGAGTAAGGTGATCTCACTTCCAAAGCTTACAAGGGAGCTTAGGCTTACATCCTATCTATCTAGGGTTCTCAATAGAATCAATGCCCACAACATGACTAGCAGTGGTTGGTTTCACATCTCCAACATGATTTTCAGAGGTTGGTGATGGGTCGATAAAATGAATCACAGAGGCTATAGACCTATTACCAATATGACTAGCAATGACTGAACTTTTCCTCCCAGAATGACTTACAGAGGCTGGGTGCTTTCCCCCAACATGGCTCGCATAGGTTGTTGACAACTCTCCAACATGACTAGAATAGGTTGGTTGTTTTCCCCCAGCATGAATTGCAGAGGCTGGGTGCTGGTCTTCAACATGAATTGCAAAGGTTGATGACCTATCTCCAACATGGCTCGTAGAGGTTGGTGATTTCTTCTTCCTATTATTCCTCTTTCTATTCCGTTTAGACTTCTGGTTACTAGTAACTATAATTTCACCAGGGAAGGCAGAAGGAGGAGGAGAAGACTTTGCTGACAAAGGAACATCAACATGATTCCCATGACATAAGGTACTTAAATGACAATCGTTAAGATAATTTGGGACATTTGGAATGGTACCCAACCAAACTAGTAGTCCCACATTCAACCCAGGAATGTACAAAGTGGCCATCAAAGGGACACCAATGTTTCCGAAAAAAGGAAAAGCAAAAGAATCCCCTCTTGAAGGGGTTCCTTGGTTGGTATCATCAAGAAATTTATCCATGAATATCTTATTCACAGGTTCTCCCCTTGAGGGATCATTCAAGTCCGTAAAAGTCTCACACAATGACTTTGGCGAACCGGTGTTATAAAAAACAATGCCTATAAAGAGGTAGCTCCATGTTTTTAAGCGGAAGACTGAAAAGTCCTCACGACCGACGGAGTGGGAGGTATACGAACTTAGGACAGAGACCCAATGTAATGACTGACTAATTCACTATGGAAAACTAGGGAGCATAGAGCACACACTAAAAGTTTCCTAAATATAAATCAAGCAGTCGACTAACTAGTGGGAATGAAAGTTACGCCAATCGACACTAGAGAAACTAACCAGTGTAATTGAAACTGGAACACGGAATCACCCTCCGGGTATACTTTGCAAAGCATGATCTAAAATCCACCCTAGGCACCATGGTATACCCCCATAGTCACCTGTGTAAGTCTATAAAATATGGGCAACTAAGTTGCCAGCTCGCAGTCAGTCACCATGCGGGTATAGTTGAAAGTCACGTAGATTGTAATGAGAAGGATAACAAGTGTGAAGCCCTTCAAGGGTGCCAAAATAAATTGGTACGGAAGACAACTGAGGATATTGAATGGATTCGAGTTCCACGAAGCTCCATAGGAAAATGTGATCAGTATTGTTCCCGAGAAATACCCTCAACATATAATCCCCACTATGTTTGGTCCGACTTTGGAGGGGTTATCTCCTCTAACTTTCCTCATGCGACCTCGTTTTTATCCCCTATGTTAGAGGGGGGTCCCAGATAACTCTTACGATGTTGGAATTTAGACACTCCCTATCTCAAACTCCAATTTTTTTTTTAAATGGCCTTGAAGAGTTTCCTCTTCACACCTAATTCAAGGCCCTAAAAGCCTAAAGTAGTTGGTGAACCCTACAAACAAAAAGTCTAATATATTTTAAGTTAAGTGTTAATTTTAAGGCTTGATTTATGCAAAGGATGTGGTCATGCAACTAATGGTTTTTTGAAGAGACGAATAAGGAAGAGAAATTTAGATCATTTTAAATTAAAAAATTACTTTGAAATCAAAGCAAATCTTGTAAAACTCTTTGTAAAATTCAACTTTTCTAAACACTGTTTCAAGATCTTGTAATTTAAAAGTTTCCTAAAAAGTGCTTTCATTTGACTAAGAAAAACTACTTGTATTTCAGGAAATCGAAAAGAACTTTGAAACAAAGACTCTTTTTCTTTTGCAAACAACAACCATGACTACTTTACCAAACTAAATGAAAGAAACTAATTTTTTTTTTCTTTTTTCGAACTACTTTAACAAGAAAAACCGAAGTAAAAACTTTTTTGTTTTTGATTTTCAAAGCAATAAACAAGAACAAAGAGAAAACTGAAGCCAAGATTGATAAAGACCCTACGCCAACTGTGTATCACAAGGATTCTACCAAGAAACCAAAAGGAGGATCTAAAACTTCACAACTTGCTCTAAACCTTTTCGGGAAAACAAAAGAAAACTAAGGAACAAGTTAACTGAAACTTTAACTTAAGCTATGGCCAAAGACAAAGACTCTGACAGGTTAAAAAAGGTCCTGAGAAGTCTAAACTTCTATCAAGAAAGAGACAAACTCTCTCTTTGTTAAAAAACACTTTCAAGACATAGAGACGTGGTTTGTTGCATCAACAGCCTGCATATATACATGACATTTCTATTGTGCAGAGCACGTATGTACGTGGCCTGACCCAAAATAGGGCACGTACACCTATGA
Organism: Picea mariana; assembly: GCA_032191745.1. Classification (NCBI taxonomy): domain Eukaryota; kingdom Viridiplantae; phylum Streptophyta; class Pinopsida; order Pinales; family Pinaceae; genus Picea; species Picea mariana. The sequence continues at coordinate 4,215 of JASDQU010212057.1, read as the reverse complement.
GACTTTTCAAAAAATAAAAATAATAGGCAGACTGATAGGGTAGGGAAAGATGGTATGCACCTTGAAAGTGACCAAAAACCCTTAAAAGACTCAGTAAACTTGATTGAAACTCAACAGGCATGCAAGAAGCCAATTAAAAAAACAAAAAAACCTCCCTTTAAAACTCTAGAGAGACTCCCTAATGGATTCGCCAATTCTTCTAGTGGGAACATCCCCCTATAACTATACCATGGTTTAAAGTATAGACAGAGAAAATGACTCCCTAAAATTCAATATAATTTCTACACTACCCCAAACATTCCAAAATAGATGAACATAAAATAGTGAAAGAGTCATTCGGAAACCATACCTTTAATCCAACATTTGGTGTTGATCTCTTCAAGATGTGTAGCTCCCAAGGCTGCAAATCTCCTCCCAAAGTTGACCTGCATCCACAACTAGGAAAACAAGGCTACAAGCATGTTATTTTTATTCATAAATTAGGGTTATATATAAATTGTTATGTATAAATCAAAGAAAAGACATAAAACATCATCATTTGGGATAGGGAAAAAAGATTCTTTTATTCATTAATCAAAGATTGAAGCTTACAATCCTTGTGGGTCGACGCTCTGCGAACCTGGTCCAGGCTCCTCTTAACAATGCTCCAAGTTCACCTTCAATAACCCTCTTCTCACAGTCTACTGATCACCTCAAGGGAAGGGAATGGATTGTATGGAAGAAAAGGGGATAGAGAGGGAATGCTGAGGCAATAACTCACAAAAGGTTGCAAATTCTTGGGCAAGGAAAGGAAGGGAAACTGGGAAGAGTTTCACTGTTCTAATGCTTGATTGTGTAATGAGACCCCAAGACATCCTTTTATATGAAAAAAGGATAGTTATTATGTTTTGGGACGAGCTATGGCCGGTGAATTGGTTGGGAAACCTCCAATAGCTCGTAAATTCCACCGAATTCCTTACAAATTTTTAATTTTTTCAACTTTTGGAGGTATACACGGGTTGTTTAGTGTGCAACAAGAATATGTACGTGGGAAGTAGTGCATCAGGGCGCGCACATGCTCTAAAAATTGGTTTTTTAAATAGAGTTCCTCAACAATGATTTGGAAAATTATGGAAGTAGGAAGGCCAATATTGCCATGTATGAAAGAGTAGGGAATTTTAGGGCTATAAAAATGGTACATGATTGGATACATGATTGATGTTATGGTATATCTTATGGTACATGATTTATGCATGTTATACTACATTTTTTGGTACACAGTTGATGCATGGTATGGTACAGTGACAGTTACAGGTTTAAGGTATAGTGAGAGTTACAGGTTGATGGTACAGTGACAGTGACAGTTTGATAGGTTATAGGTTGATGTGATAGAGTCAGTGTCAGTGACAGTGATAGTAACAGTGACTATGACAGTGGCAATGATTGTGATAGTGATGGTTTGGTATACACTTATATTTCAGGGTGGTAGGATGGGGAAAGGAAAAGTGGTTGTAACCTCCTTCCGATTGGTTCCATAGAACTGAAGGAGTTGGATCTTCCTTCATGTTTAAGCCTGAGAATCAGGGGGTTGTAGCCTCCTTTTGGTTGGAGCCAGAGAATTCAAGGAGTTGTATCTTCCTTCAGGTTGGAGCTTGTAAATAGGGGGTCATATCCTCCTTCCAATTATAGTTGGAGAATTGGGAAGTTGGTGCTTCCAATGAATGAATTCTTTTTATATATAAGAAAATCATTTTGTGGTTTTCTCCCATTTGGGTTTCCACGTAAATTATGGTGTACTGTGTTTTTTATGGATTATTTTCTATTGATTTATATTGCTCATGATATATTGATGATATACTATTGATGAAATTAGTGATTACATGTTGTGGTTAAAAGTGATAATAAAGTGCTCATACTGATTCACCTCCCTCTTAGTATTCCAACAATTGGTATTAGAGCAAGTCCTTCAAGAAATAGTTTAACCATTGGAAGGATATCATGGAATATGCTAAGATTGGAGTACCAAGGTTTGATGGTCAGAACTATTCCTTTTGGAATATATGAAAACCTTTTTACAGGAACATGGATTTGATGTTTGGCAGTCAATATTAGACAGATATGTAGCACCAATCACTCCCCCAACTGATAAATATGGAAAGAAACTCAACGAAAACAATTCAAAAGCTAAAGGAACCATTTTGAGAAGTCTAGATGATTTAGTATTTGTCAAAGTTATGCATTGAAATACTACAAAGGATCTTTGGGATAAACTTCAAAATATTTATGAAGGATATACCAAAGTCAGGGGGGGCTAAGCTTCAAACCCTTAGAGCTAAGTTTTAGCAATTGAAGATGAATGAATATGAAGACATTGCAACCTACTTTCTGCAAGATGATGAAACAATGAACACTATTAGATGACTGGGAGAAGAAGTTGATGAATCAATGGTCATTCAAAAGGTTCTAATATCTCTACCTATGACTTTTGATCCTAAGATATCAACCTTAGAAGAAAGAACATATATTGATAGTTTGATCATGGACGAGCTACATGGAATATTCAAAGCCTATGAAATGAGGATAGAAAAAGATAACCCAGTCATGAAGGAACCATCATTCAAAGAATCCAATAAGACAATGAAGAAGAACAAGTCAAAGTCAAAACAAAATTCTACTTGCAACGACGATTTAGAGGAAGATGAAGAAGTGGAAAACTTTGTGAGAAAGTTGAAAAGAGGAACCGATAAGTACAAAGGTATGATTTCCTTGAAATGTTTTAATTGTGATGGTATTGGTAATTTTTTTTCTAAGTGTCCTTATGATAATAATAAAGGTAGCAATGAAGAAGAAGATCCTAAGAAGAAAGATAAAAATAAAAAGGGAGACAAGAAAAGGAACACAAATAAATTCTTCAAGAAAAGTCCTACTCCAAGGAATAAAGTTCCTCCTCATACGAGGATGATGAGAGTGACAGTGATTCAGAAAGAGTAATCTTCATGGAAGTAGATCATGATGATGAAGAAAATTCTGAAGAAGAAGGAGAAGTCGATCTTAGAGTAGAATTAATCAGTGCCTTAGAAGAACTAGGGAAAGAAAGAAAGGAAATAAAGTCACTCAAAGAAAAATTAAAGAAAAAACAATGATCTCAAAATTCCAACTCAGAATCAATTGAGAAGATGATAAATAAGTTAAAAATCTAGGTAGAAGAAGACAAAAGAATTGAAGAAACACTTAGAAATTAATTAGAAGAAAAGGACAAGATGATTGAAACCTTGGAAGAAAAAATAGTCACTTTAAGAAAGGATATTTAGAAGAAAGATATGCAGTAGAATAACACCAAAATATTGGATGAGATCATCAGTAGTCAAAGACCATACTATGACAAGTTCGGTCTAGGATACAACCAGATGCATACTAAGAAAGGATCGAGCTCCAAGACGACATAACAAGAAGAAAAAAAAAATATTATGCATAAATAGTCAAAGGTACTCAAGAAGAAAATCATAGAGGAACTGGACCACCTAGAATATTTAGAACATAGAATAAACACTAAAAAATATCTCAATAAGAAGAAGGCTTCAGAAGAGGAACACCATTCAGAAGATCCCCTACATCTAGGTATTAAACTATGTTTCTTGGTTTATGTTATTCTTGTAACAATCTTGGACACAAAGTTTCAAAATATAGAGCCTATGCCCATAACAAAAGAAACTATGAAGGTTGTTCAAACAACAGTTATCCTAGAAAGTCACATGAAGCATAGAACATAAATTGCAACAGTTTTTTTTCACTAAGTAATGAAGTAGAGTGATACAAGTGTAACAATTTTGGACACATAGCCAAATATTGTAGACTTATTGTTCCTCCAAGAGAACCAAAGAAATATATCAAATAGGAACCATAAAGGATATGGAGAAGGAAGAAGGATCATTTCAACACTGAAGAATGATCACTTTCTATACAATCACAACAAAATAAAAGTGGGGGGTATGTTGATAACAATTGTTCGAAACATATGGCAGGTGACAAGAATAGATTTTTGACCTTGAAGAAGGAACAAGATGGATCAACTTCATTTGGAAATGACAACTCAACCATAATTATAGGTAGAGGTACAGTCAAGCTTGGAAGAAAAGATGCCAAGGAAGAAAATTTTCAATTAGTCAAATATATGAATCACAATATACTAATTGTAATTCAAATGTGTGATAAATGATACAAAATTTTCTTTGACTC
>JASDQU010212056.1:0-10891 GCA_032191745.1 Picea mariana | reverse complement strand
TTTGCACTCCTCCTGCTGCTCCCTGGACGCGACCACCAACAGTCCAGATCTAATTCCCAGCCGATATGATGGTTGTTGTTGCTCCCTCCTGAGCTTTCGCACCTTCTTCCCAGACTTGGAAGAATTTCCAGTTCTCAAAGGCCTTAACCTTTGTCTCTTTCTCCTCTGTGAACTCCTGTATCTTGAGCTTCACTGCGCACATAGAAACGTTGTCCCTCCTGAGCTTTTGTGACTTTGAACCCGTCAAAGGATTCTAAAGCTCCTGCACTCCTTACAGTTATGGCTATGTGCGTAAAATCACTCGTCCTCCTAAGCTTGTCCCTTCTCCTGAATCCATGAAGGATTCTTGGACCTCTACGCCTTTGCAGAGTCTTACGCACACACGGCGCTGTCTCTCCTAAGCTTATGGCACGCTCAGACCCCTAAGGGATTTTGTCTTCCTTCTTTCTCCTGCAGATGGAGAATATAATCCCCCTCAGCCTATTCTTCACTCCAGCAACCCCTTGCTGAGTCTTTATGGGTGTTCAGCAACTCTGAGAAGGTTCCCTCAGTGGACTCTTCCTTCAAATCATAGAACTCAAAAGATTTCTCTTCTCTTCTGTGCATGTCTGCACAATGTCTCACTGCCCTCCTGGCAGAGTGTCTTCTTACATAATTTCCATCAGTTCTGTCTCCCTCTGTGCACCCTATGCGCCTGCTCAATTCCCACCAAGAAGAGCTCTCAAAATCCTTAGTGATTCTGATTCTTCTTTTGAACTCATAGCAGAGTTCCTCAAAATGCACCACTGTGCATATGCTCAATGCCCACTCGGCAGAGCTTCATAGAACCCCTCAGAGATTTTGTCTGCAACTGTGTTCCTCCTACACAGCCTTTCCTCCAAGGTGTTCAGAAACCTTGAGGACTTTCCTGAGTTGTTGACTCCAGCTCCTGTGCCGCAGCATGTCTATGTCTGACCCTGCAAAGTTCAGAAGTGCATCATTGCACTGGTATTCAGAGTCTGCAGCACTCTGTCACGCCCTCCTGGCATGAAACCTCAAAGACCCTCAACTGAAATCAAACAGACTCCCTACAAATGTACAACCACAGCATACATTTATAGCATATAAAGAACACACACAGACATCCATATAACACAGAGATTATGCAGGAAAAACTGTTGTTTTGTATTAAAAATGGCAAAATGCCTGTATTTTTACAATGGTGTCCTCAAGCTCTCTCTGGCTCTTCCTAGCTCACCTTCACTACTTCCAAAATGAGATGTGAAAATCTCTTTTACCTGAGGGGGATATTTGAGCGCTTCCCTCTAGATTCACCTACCCTAATCAATTGAATGGGTTGTCTAGTCTGCTATTGGACCTAGATCTTAGCCATAAAAGCATTAATGGTCAATCTACTTAACGCCTGCACAAAGGCACGGCTCTTCTGGCTCAACAACCTAAGCGTTTAAGTTACATTGAATTCAAATTAAGATGAGGCTGAGCCTCTCTTTTAGCATGCAATTTGAATTCGCCTGGCTGGCTGACGTGGAGAGATGCTCCTACATCAAACTCCTCAGCTGCAAAATCATGAGTTCCTGCTCATGAGCTTCCCACCTAAGCAGTTGGAAACCTCCTGGATCCCAAAGGAATACCTAGAGTTGTTCATCTGCTCCATTCTGTTGTTGCTTCTGTGCTACTTTTGCTTCCTTCTTCATGTTCAGCCTCTCCTTGCTGACAGTGTCTGTTGATCGGATCATTAGCTCCATGATCTCTTCGATCACTTCATCTAGCTGCTCCCATGGCTGGATCTACTCATGCAGTCTCCTCAACTGCAAATTTTTTTGACACATGAGTAGATCACCATGATCTCCCATGATTTCTTCCTTAGCTTCCAACCTCACCTATTGGATGTGCACACTCTGCACTTTCACCCTTCTCTCCAAGGCTTCGAATTGTTCCCACAGATCAGCAAAAAAAATGTTGTCTGCCCCTTTTTCTTCTGCTGCAAACTCCCCTGTTGCAGTCTCTTCAAAGTCTTGGCTGAAAATGTTGAGCCATTCCTCGGAACGCTCATCTTCTCCTTCTGCTTCTTGGCTGAAAGTAAAGAGCCATTCCTCAGAATTCTCATCTTCTTCAGCTACTTGGGTAGCTTCTAAATACTTCTCCAATCCCTCTTATTTCCTGACAGTCACAGCTGACTATTTTTCTGTTGTTGTTGCACCCGAAACACAAATTTCTGCCTCCTCCTAGGCAAATGGTAGGAATATCTGAATTCCCCCAATCATCATAAGATCTCTCATATCCTCCTCCTTGGTCATCTGCACATGTTGATCCCAACTCACCTCTGAATTTATGAGACCCTCAGACAGTCTCATCTGTTCGATCAGCTCCTCGGGTTGATCAAAATTCACATGCTCTTCCCTGCCCACCTGGCAATATGGAATGCTTCCACTACTGCCCTCCTGGCAGACTATGAGATCAACCGATCCCATCATCATCAACACTCCTTGCTGAATTGTACTCACCTCTAAGTCCATGAGACTTTCAGATAGACTCGAATGTTCATCTCTGCCCACCTGGCAATCCGAGATGCTTTTGTTGCCCTCCTGGCAGACTTCGAGATACCACGGTGACCTCATATCATTGCCCAGCTGGCAATGTGAAATTCCTTGACTGTCCTCCTGACAGTCTATGAGACCCTGCAGTGATCTCAACCCATTGCCCACCTGGCAATCTGGAATTTCTTCTCTGCCCTCCTGGCAGTTCTTGAGATCCTCAGTTGATCCCAATTCATTTCAAAATCATCGAGACCTCTCCCAGTCTCTGGTTCACAGACATAAATCATCTTTTCCTCTGTGGCCTTGATGTTTTCAGCATACCTCAACCATCTTTTTAACAGCCTGTGCTTCCCTATGACCATCAACTCCTTGACTGGCCATTTTGCTTTTGCCTTCCTCATGGGCCACTCATACACCCATCTCGGCTTCTTATCCTGCCGCAACTTCAATTCGAGCTCATCTATCCTCACGTTCAGCTACATCTTCAACACAATCCATTTCATCTCCACTCTTATATCAGCGAGCTCTCTATCCATCCCTGCAAGATTTTTTACCTTGCTCTTCCTCCCAGCATGCCTATGGTCTTCAGTAACCATGGTGTTGTCTTTTCCTACTTTCTTAGCAAACCTATTGTCACTCTACATCCTGAGTGTTTCTAGCTTCACTTACAGTCCTCCTGACTACCTCCTTGATCGTTGCCTACCTGCAAACCAATCCTTACAGAGTCCTCAGCAACTCTGTCTTCTTTCACCTGAGAAATACAGATGAATTTCCTGCTCTGATACCACTTGATGTGTATCAGAGTACTCTCTTTACCTCTGCTTCTCTTGCCTGAAATATACAAACAAGAAATAGGCTCTGATACCACTTGACACAGGCATGAGCCCCAGGGACCTGCTCACAGGATCACTCAATCAACTACATGAGCCGAAGTATCTCTTTTAGATCCCCAAATGGAATCTCTACTAAAACCTGATCCACATGTCCTTTCCCTTTGCCTCACGGTCTTCTGCACTTAACCGTGATCTTCCCCGACTCAATATCGGGTTTCGAGGTTTCGTGATCCCCGTTGTCAAGAGATCCTATACTCTCAACTCCCCAATCTCTGATGATCTCTCTTCCCGGCCTTAGCCCTTCCTGGCTATACCAAGGCCCATACGACCATATCCTATATGACTACAGTCATGTACCCCTATCAGGTTTTCAGTCCTTCTTATGTCAAAGTGCACATGTCCTCTAGATCCCCGATGCACCTATCCTCCGGTGGCTCATGGCCTTTGACCTATCAACGGCCCTTTTTCCCCATCGGCATTTCAGACTTCATGAAACCAAAATGCACAAACACTTCACTCACGAGATCCATGATATTTCGATACTCGATATGGGATGCCACCTGTCCTCCTCGCCGACTCCTCTGTGGCCCCACGCTATTCTCTACCTGTTGGAGTATCGCATTTCACGATATCGCGACTCCAATTGCAAATGTTCACAGGACTCGTGAAACTTTGAATCTCAATTCTTCAATGAATGACCTCCTATCGAGCTTTCCCCGATGGTGCTCGATCGCTGCCACGCGTCCCCAAGAATGGATGGTTCAGATCAATTCGCTATTTCAAGACTCATGATGTCCTGACTTTCACAACCTCAGGAACTCCGATCTCCCGAGTGTCGATATACCAACTCTCTTTTGATTTCTGACACCTGTCTCCCTAGATGGATGGCTTAGATTATACTGGGGTTTTCAAAGTGGACTTATTGGATCTCCTGTCCATGGGAATACCGATATCCCGACTCTAGATGCCTCGATCTCTGCCACGTGTCTCCGCTAACGGATGGTCCAGATCTTCCCGATGTTTCGAGACTTGAAGTGTCTCGACTCTCTTATCCTCGTGACTTTCGATATGCCGATGGCTAAAGTCCCAATGGTAAACCTCATGCAGCTCCTGTCCTTTCTGACAGCTGACGGGAAATTTTCTCCAGATCTGATGGATCAGATCATTTCTTCTACGCACTCACTCCAGAGGCTAAACTCTGTGCACCTTCACCCGATCCAATGGATAACGGGTATCTGAGTGAGATCCGACGGCTCATGGTCTCCTCCTCTGCATTCCTCCGGCTGCTCCCTGGATGCAACCACCAATGGTCCAGATCTAATTCTGAGCCGATCTGATGGTTGTTGTTACTCCCTCGTGAGATTTCGCACCTTATTCCTAGACTTGGAATAATTTCCAGTTCTCAAAGGCCTTAACCTTTGTCTCTTTCTCCTCTACGAACTCTTGTATCTTGAGCTTTGTTGTGTGCATAGAAACGTTGTCCTTCCTGAGCTTTTGTAACTTTGAACCCATCAAAGGATTCTGAAGCTCCTGCACTCCTTACAGTTACGACTATGTGCGTAAAATCACTCGTCCTCCTAAGCTTGTCCCTTCTCCCGAATCCTTGAAGGATTCTTGGACTTATGCACCTTTGCAGAGTCTTATGCACACACGGTGTTGTCTCTCCTGAGCTTATGGCACGCTCAGACCCCTAAGGGATTTTTTCTTCCTTCTTTCTCCTGCAGATGGAGAATATAATGCCTCTCGGCCTATTCTTCACTCCAACAACCCCTTGCTGAGTCTTTCTGGGTGTTCAGCAACTCTGAGAAGGTTCCCTCAGTGGACTCTTCCTTCAAATCATAGAACTCAAAAGAGTTATTTTCTCTTCTGTGCCTGTCTGCACAATGTCTCAATGCCCTCCTGGCAGAGTGTCTTCTTATAGAATTTCCAGCAGTTCTGTCTCCCTCTATGCACCCTATGCGCCTACTCAATGCCCACCTAGTAGAGCTCTCAGAATCCTCAGTGATTCTGATTCTTCTTCTGAACTCACAGTAGAGTTCCTCCAAATGCACCACTGTGAATATGCTCAATGCCCACTCAGTAGAGCTTCACAGAACCCCTCAGAGATTCTGTCTGCAGCTATGTTCCTCCTACACAGCCTTGCCCCCAAGGTGTTTAGAAACCTTGAGGTCTTTCCTGAGTTGTTGACTCTAGCTCTTGTGTCGTAGCATGTCTCTGTCTGACCCCGCAAAGTTCAGAAGTGAATCAATGCACTGGTATTCAGAGTCCGCTACTGCTCAGATTCTTGGCTGAATGTAATGAGCCATTCCTCAAAATGATCATCTTCTTCATCTGCTTAGGCAGATTCTAAAGTCTACTCCAATCCCTCTTCTTTCCTGACAGTCACAGATGACTGTTTTTCTACTGTTGTTGCACCCACAACACAAATTTCTGCCTCCTCCTGGGCAAATGGTAGGAATATTTGAATTCCCCCAATCATCAGAAGATCTCTCATATCCTGTTCCTTGGTCAGCTGCACATGTTGATCCCAACTAGCCTTTGAATTTATGAGACCCTCATACAGTCTCATCTATTCGGTCAGCTCCTTGGGTTGATCAAAATTCACCTGTTCATCCCTCCCCACCTGGCAATATGGGATGCTTCCGCTACTGCCCTCCTACCAGATTATAAGATCAACCGATCCCATCTTCATCAGCACTCCTTGATGAATTGTACTCACCTCTAAGTCCATGAGACTTTCAGATAGCCTCGAATTTTCATCGCTTCCCACCTAGCAATCCGAGATGCTTCTATTGCCCTCCTGGCATACTTCGAGATACCACGGTGACCTCATATCATTGCCCAACTGGCAATTTGAAATTCCTCGACTGTCCTCCTAATATTCTGTGAGACCCCGTAGTGATCTCAACCCATTGCCCACCTGGCAATCTGGAATTTCTTCTCTGCCCTCCTAGCAATTCTTGAGATCCTCAGCTGATCCCAATTCATTTTCAAAATCATCGAGACCTCTCCCAGTCTCTGGTTCATAGACATAAATCATCTTTTTCTATATGGCCTTGAGGTTTTCATCATACCTCAACCATCGTTTTAACAGCCTACACTGCCCTCTAACCATCAACTCCTTGACTAGCCATTTTTATTTCGCCTTCCTCATGGGCCATTCATACACCCATCTCGGCTTCTTATCCTGCCACAGCTTCAATTTGAGCTCATCTATCCTCGCGTTCAGCTGCATCTTCAACGCAATCCATTTCATCTCCACTCTTATATCATCGAGCTCTCTATCCCTCCCTGCAAGATTTTTTACCTTGCTCTTCCTCCCAGCATGCCTATGGTCTTCAATAACCATGGTGTTGTCTTTTCCTACTTTCCTAGCAAACCTGTTGTCAATCTGCATCCCGAGTGTTTCCAGCTTCACTTATATTCCTCCTCACTGCCTCCTTGATCGTTGCCTACCTGCAAACAAATCCTTACATAGCCCTCAGAAACTCTGTCTTCTTTCACCTGAGATATACACATGAATTTCCTGTTCTGATACCACTTGACGTGTATCAGATTACTCTCTTTACCTCTACTTCTCTTGCCTGAAATATATAGACAAGAAATAGGCTCTGATACCAATGACGCAGGCGCAAGCCCTAGGCACCTGCTCAGAGGATAGCTCAATCAACTACATGAGCCAAAGCAGCTCTTTTAGATCCCCAAATGGAATCTCTGCTAAAACCCGATCCACATGTCCTTTCCCTTTGCCTCACGGTCTTCTGCACTTAACCGTGATCTTCCCCGACTCAATATCAAGTTTCAGGGTTTCGTGATCCCCGTTGTCAAGAGCTGTTTTACTCTCGACTCCCCAATCTCTGATGAGCTCTCTTCTCGGCCTTAGCCCTTCCTCACTATACCAAGGCCCATACAACCATCTCCTATATGACCGCAGTCATGTACCCCTGTTAGGGTTTCAGTCCTTCTTATGTCAAAGTGCACATGTCCTCTGGATCCTCGATGCGCCTATCCTCCAGTGACTCATGGAATTTGACCTGTCAATGGCCCTTTTTCCCCATCGGCGTTTCGGACTTCATGAAACCAAAATGCACGAACACTTCACTCATGGGATCTGCGATATTCCGATACCCGATATGGGATGCCACCTATTCTCCTCGCCGACTCCTCTGTGGCCCCATGCTATTCTCTGCCTGTCGAAGTATTGCGTTTTGCGATATCGCGACTCCAATTGCAAATGTTCACGGGACTCGTGAAACTTTGAATATCGATTCTTTGATGAATAACCTCCTATCGAGCTTTCCCCGGTGGCGCTCGATCGCTGCCACGCATCCCCAAGAATGGACGGTTCAGATCAATTCACTATTTCAAGACTCATGATGTCCTGACTTTCACAACCTCAGGAACTCCAATCTCCCAAGTGTCTATATACTGACTCTCTTCAGATTTCTGACACCTGTCTCCCTAGATGGATGGATCATATTATACTGGGGTTTTCAAAGTGGACTTACTCAATCTCCTATCCATGGGAATGTCGATATCCCGATTCCCGATGCCTCGATCTCTGCCACGTGTCTCTGCTAACGGACGGTCCAGATCTTCCCATCATTTCGAGACTTGAAGTGTCTTGACTCTCTTGTCCTCGTGACTCCCGATATGTTGATGGCTAAAGTCACGATGGTAAACCTCGTGCAACTTCTGTCCAATCTGACAGTTGATGGGAAATTTTCTCCAGATCTGACGGCTCAGATCATTTCTTCTGCGCACTCACTCTAAAGGCTAAAATCTGTGTGCCTTCACCCGATCTAATGGTTGACGGGTATCTAAGTGAGATCTGATGGATCACAGTCTCCTCCTCTATTCTCCTCCAGCTACTCCTTGGACGCAACCACCAATGGTCCAAATCTAATTCCCAGTCGATCTAACGGTTGATGTTGCTCCCTCCTGAGCTTTCTCACCTTCTTCCTAGACTTGGAAGAATTTCCAGTTCTCAAAGGCCTTAACCTTTGTCTCTTTCTCCTCTGTGAACTCCTGTATCTTGAGCTTCACTGCGCGCGTAGAAACGTTGTCCCTCCTGAGATTTTGTGACTTTGAACCTGTCAAAGGATTATGAAGCTCTTGCACTCCTGGCAGTTACGACTCTGTGCGTAAAAGCACTCATCCTCTTGAGCTTGTCCCTTATCCTGAATCCTTGAAGGATTCTTGGACTTCTGCGCCTTTGTAGAGTCTTACGCACACATGGCGCTATCTCTCCTAATATTATGGCATGCTCAGACCCCTAAGGGATTTTGTCTTTCTTCTTTCTCCTGGAGATAGAGAATATAATGCCTCTCGGACTATTCTTCACTCTAGCAACCCCTTGCTGAGTCTTTCTAGGTGTTCAGCAACTCTGAGAAGGTTCCCTCATTGGACTCTTCCTTCAAATCACAGAACTCAAAAGAGTTCTCTTCTCTTCTGTGCCTGTCTGCACAATGTCTCAATGCCCTCCTGGCAGAGTGTCTTCTTACAGAACTTCCAGCAGTTCTGTCTCCCTCTATGCACCCTATGTGCCTGCTCAATGCCCACCTAGCAGAGCTCTTAGAATCCTCAGTGATTCTGATTCTTCTTCTAAACTCACAGAAGAGTTCCTCCAAATTCACCACTGTGCATATGCTCAATGCCCACTTGGCAGAGCTTCACAGAACCCCTCATAGATTCTATCTGCAACTGCGTTCCTCCTACACATCCTTGCCTCCAAGGTATTCAACAACCTTGAGGTCTTTTCTGAGTTGTTGACTCCAGCTCCTGTGCCGCAGCACGTCTCTGTCTGACCCCACAGATTTCAGAAGTGCATCAGTGCATCGGTATTCAAATTCCGCAGCACTCTGTCACACCCTCCTGGCATGAAACCTCAAAGACCCTCAACTGAAATCAAACAGACTCCCTACAAACGTACAACCACATCATACATTTACAACATATAAAGAACACACACAGACATCCATATAATACAGAGATTATGCAGGAAAAAATGTTGTTTTGTATTAAAAATGGCAAAATGCCTGTATTTTTACAATGGTGTCCTCGAGCTCTCTCTGGCTCTTCCTAGCTCACCTCCACTACTTCCAAAATGATATGTGAAAATCTATTTTACCTGAGGGGGCTCTTTGAGCGCTTCCCTCCAGATTCACCTACCCTATTCAATTACATTGAATGGGCTGTCCAGTTTGCTATCGGACCTAGATCTCAGCCATAAAATCATTAATGGCTGATCTACCTAATTCTTGCACAAAGGCACGGCTCTTCTGGCTCAATAGCCTAAGCATTTAAATTACATTGAATTCAAATTTAGATGAGGTTGCACCTCTCTTTTGACGTGCGATTTGAATTTGCCGACGTGGCTAGCTGGATGGCTGGCTGACGTGGAGAGATGCTCTTGCATCACTATGACTCCTCCCTTTGTTGGTTTCCTCATGTTAGCTTGCTCAGGCGGTTGTGGCACTACTAGACGATGGGCTCCTACCAGTGTTGGTGGTCTACAGGGAGTTTTCTCCTCTACTAGTGTTGAATCCTTCTCTAAACTAGTGGATCCATTGTCCTACTTCTCCCCCTCACTGTCCACATTATCTGTTGCTACCTCAATATAATGAATCTCTCCCTTTCCCATGCACCTGTGGCCTAGGACCCAAGGATCTCTGCAGCTAAAGCAAAGATTCTTCCTCATAAACTCTCGCCTAGTATCATCATCCAACTTCTCCTTGCCCTTCCATTCTCTTTGGAATGGCTTCATGTCTCGATCCCTCTAGGGTACAAATGGTTTGGAGAAAGTTGTAGTCTTTGGCACTGAGTCCGCTAGATCTTGAGTGCGAAGGATGGCATCCTACAAAGTGGGAGGCCTGTATTCCTTCACCCATCCTCTCAAAGGCTCTATGAGTCCTTCTATGAATAGAATGATCAGCCTAGGCTCTGATATATCTATCAATTCCACAGCTACCCGCTGAAACTCTATGATGAATCCCTATGCTATGTCAATTTGTATCAACTAGGCTAGATCCTTGAAGTGTATCTTGGGATCCTTCTTGTCAAACCTGTCCATGAGCCTATTTGTAAACTCCCTGTAGGAGGTGATGCGATTGTGACCCAATGTCATCAATCCATGATACCACCACTCATGTGCCTCACCCTCCAAGTGTAAGGTCACGAAACTGATGGCCTTTGTCTCGGTCATCTGGTTGAGCTTGTAATACGTGTATAGCTTCTATACCCAAGCTCTAGCGGTGTATTTGGATGATCCGTCGAAAGAAGGGATGGTGTGATCCGGATTTATGTAGGAACACAATGAAATACAGAAATACACATAAATGTAGAGATGCAGCAGAAATAAGACTTCATTTCATTAATAACAAATGACTGAAATATGCTTACAGACAGAATGTAAATACACTAGCTAGGGCGTTGGTAGCTTATCTCTAAGAAGAGATGTGGCTGCTACTCGCATCCCTGAGAAGATGATTACAATGAGGCTCGGAAGGCCCTTTTACAATA
>JASDQU010212053.1:6676-18596 GCA_032191745.1 Picea mariana | reverse complement strand
AGGGAGATCCCACATTAGGATACTCACCTGTTCAACTGAAACTAGAAAACCAGCATAGAGTCCTACCAATTGGCAGACTGAAAGGAGTGATAGTAGAACTGGATGGAGTGCACACTAAAGCAGATTTGAAGTGATTGAAATAGTGGATGAAACAACACCATATCCAGTGTTGCTTGGCTTGGATTGGGAATTTTACAACCAGGCCATAATCAATTTAAAGACATGGAAAACAAATTTGAGTTAGTTGAATACAGAGTCATCGCACCATTAGACCCATCAGAAGGGGAAAGGTTTGTAGAAATCACTTTCTTAGACTTAGAGGAAATCAGCCAGTTGTATAGAACAACTGTGCGTGATGAATATTATGTAAACCCAACTGCAGAAGGGATACTCAGTTGGAGGATCATTACTGCATGTGCGATAGACTTAGATACTGGTTTAGAGAATTGGAAACAAAGGTTACAAGAATTTTCCATGAGACGATGTGCACAAATAGACCACACAGTAAGATGGGTAGGCATGAAGATAAGGGAACCACCCAGTTTCCACAGAATAAATGACCTAAAAGAATTGTTGGCGCAGTACAAAGATGAAGTTTTAGAGAATCGAGGACTCTGAGAACGTGACATAGCACTCAAGTCCACAGCTGCAATATGGCGGGGTGAACATAAAGAGACAATCACATATTGGTACCAATGTAAGTGGTTACTGCACATAAGGTTCGATGCAGAACAAAAAAAACAACAAGCAACAGAGGTATGAGGGACAGGGGGCACCAACGGAACACTTAGAGAAGTGAAAAATGTTGTGGAAAATGACACCCCTGGAGGAATGGACTCATCATTTCAAACATACTCTAGAGGGCATACCAGGGAATTGGTACACAAACCAGGAATTACACAAAGGAATTGCGACCTAGACTAGATTGCAAAAGAATTTTACATTCACTTTCTCATTCAATCATGAGAACTCCAAAATATATGCATCCCTTAAACATATAAGAGGGGTGATATTCATTAAGGAACCATAAGTCATTTTCATAACAGAAGAACAAAAACAGAACAGAAAGACAATCAAAGAATTGTTGTCATGTTATCATGTCAAGGAGGAAGCACTAGATGAAGACGATCCATGCGATATTCAGATCAAGGAAGTGGAAGGTCCACCTATAGAATCAAAATTCATTGTTGCACCTATAAAGGTGAAGAAATTCAACATTGGGATAGTTGAGAATCCCAAAATGGCCAGCATTGGAGATTACTGGGACCAACAAACAGTAGAGAGCATAATAGATCTACTGCATCAATACAACAACTTGTTTCCCACAACATTTACAGAGATGAAGGGTATAGCAGGAAAGTTAGGAGAAATGAAGATACCACTCATAGCTTAAGCGAGACCAATCAGACAATGACCATACAGATTGAACCCGATATATAAGGAGAAAGTCAAAGCTGAGATCGACAAGATGGTTGAAGCTGGAATCATAGAACTAGTGGAAGAATTGGAATGGATAATCCCAATGGTAGTTCAGGAGAAAAAACGAGGAGGGATAAGGATATGCGTTGACTTTAGGAAGTTGAAAGATGCATTCCTACATGACCCGTTCCCTACACCTTTCATGGATGAAGTGTTGGAGAATGTAGGAATACACGAAGTTTACTCATTCACTGATGGATTCTCAGGCTACCACCAGATCAAGATAGCACAAGAAGATAGATACAATACCATGTTTGCTACAGAATGAGGATCCTACCAGTACACAGTCATGCCATTTGGACTGAAGAATGCACCCACAATATTCTCCAGAGTAGTCATCGTCGCATTTAAGGAATTCAACCACCAGTTTCTAGAGGTATACTTGGACGATTGGATAGTCTATAGTTTGTTGAAAGAGCATGTAGAGGTATTATGGATGATGTTAGAAAGATGTAGACAGTTCCATATATCACTAAACATAAAAAAAATGTATATTCGAAACACCGTTTGCGATACTATTGGGCCATATAGTATGCAAACAAGGTTTACTAGTAGATCCTGCAAAGATTGCAGCAATTGTTAACTTGCAACCACCAGAAAACATCCGTCAGCTAAGAGAGAAATTGGTACACACATGATACTACAATTTTTTTATCAAAGAATACACGCAGATTACTGCACCAATGGATAAATCATTAAGAAAAGATACAAATTTTTAGTGGAACAACGATTGTCAACACTGTCTAGATACATTGACGGAAAAGATGGTCACCACGCCAATACTAGTATTTCCAGACTAGGAAAAGACATTCCATGGACATGTAGAAGCATCATCCATAGCACTTGGAGATATCTTGGTGTAGCCAAGAGTGGGAGATTTTGATCACTCTATAGCATTTGCGAGAAGAAAGCTGTCAGAATCTAAACATAACTATAACACCATAGAGAGGGACAACCTAGCTATGGTCTACGCACTGCAGAAGTTTAGACATTACTTATTGGGAAAACACTTTAAGATGTTCACAGATCACTCATCCCTTAAATACCTAGTCAACAAGCTAGTGTTGGGGGGAGAATCTATCGATGGTTATTACTGTTTCAAGAATTTGATTTTGAAGTAATAGTCAAGCCAGGGAAATTGAATGTAGGATCTGACCACCTATGAAGGGTCACAAATGGGGAAGAACCTATGAACTTAGAAGACAACTTCCCAGACACACAACTATTTTCAGTCCAGATCGTTGATGAATACTTTTCATATATCATTCAGTACTTGAGCATAGGTACTGCACCGCTAGAATATAACACTGCACAGAAGAAAAACTTAGTAGTCTGGGCGGCAGCCTATCAACTGATCGCAGGACACTTATACAAAATGGGTGTGGATAGCATCTTACAAAGATATGTGTTGGAACATGAAAGACCAAGAGTTTTAACAGAATCTGATGAGGGAATAGCAACAGGAAATTATGTAGGAAAAGCTACCACACAGAAGGTATTGCACGCATGACTATGGTGGTCAACCATTCACAGAGACTCGAAGGAGTACTAGCAGATATGTGATGTTTTTCAAAGGGTTGGTAAACCCAATAGAAGGGACGAGATGCAATTATGACCACATGTAACATTGCATTCATTTGATGAATGAGCAATAGAATTTGTGGGACCAATCAACCCACTAGCAAAAAGAAAAGGAGCACGGTACATTATCACCATGACAGAATACCTGACAAGATGGGAAGAAGTAGCACTAGTGAAGGATTGTAGTGAAGAAACAACAACACACTTTCTATTTGAACAAGTAATCACTAGATTTGGGTTCCCAAGAGTGTTGATGAGCGACCGAGGCACACAATTCATTAACAACACTATCCACACTATGACCGAAGAGTTTGAATTCCATCATCAGAAGAGCACACCATATCACCCACAGGCAAATGGCACAATAGATGCATTTAACAAAATCCTTGAGAATGCATTGACAAAGATCTATAATGTCAACAGGGATGATTGGGACCTCAAAATACCAGTAGTATTGTGGTCCTATAGGACTACGTGTAAAAAGTTGACAAGGAACACGCCATTTAAACTGGTATATGCACAAGAAGCAGTGGTGCCATTAGAATTTATAGTACCAAGCTTGCGCGTAGCAGCAATTACACACGTGACGGAGCGAGGCACAGTACAGGAGAGACTAAATCAGTTGATGACCATGGAGGAATATCAGATCCTATTAGTATTCCACCAACAAGTTCAGAAAGCAAGGGACAAAGCTTGGCATGACAAACACATCAAGAATAAAAATTTCAAGGAAGGAGATTTAGTATTGATGTATGACAACAAATACTTTTAGCACCCAAGAAAGCTCAGGATGCACTGGTTAGGACCATATGAAGTAAAAATTGTCACAGATTGAGGATCTATACAGTTGAAAGACTTAGCAGGAGCACAAATCAGAGGGATGATCAATGGGAGCCAACTAAATCTGTACAAGGACAGTCGACCACCCACCGCGCAGTAAAAAAAAAGAAGAAGAAGGTAATAATAGGATATTAAACAATACCAATAGAGGCACAGGGTGCTGAAAGAGGAAGGAACATGCACATTTAGGAATACAAACTTAGCGAGGGAAAGCCCAATGGCTAGGTCATGATGGAAACAAGAGGGAAAAGAAAAGACGACAAAAGAAGTATGAAATGATGAAGTTATGTGGAATTGAATGTCGGAAAGGACCGACGGGACATCGCATTAATCACGCCAACTGGATACGGTGAGGGAGTGTAATGGAAAGAACGAAGGAATCAAAGGTTCATTTAATATGTCATAAAGGTAGCATCTTCAACAAGCTTCATACGATTCCCATACAATGCAAGGATGTGGGATCAAAGAGCCTACTATGAAAATAGAAGAGACAAAGAGTGCGAGAGCATACAAAGCATAGGGAAAAGATTACAGAGGTTACAGAAGCTACTCATCTTGGCGATCAACCATATTTTTCACCATAGCACCACCAAAACAAGTAGAGTCAAGACAGACTGCCAGACACTCCAGAGTTAGAGCCAAGGAACAGGTACAATCGGAGGAAGGAGAACAACAACCACCATAGATCGTCAATATAGACAAAATACCCTCACCAGATACAACACTGATAAATCCCACAACCGTGGTAGAAGAAATCCAACAATGAGCACCTGAGGGCATGAATGTGGATATGTTGGATGAGGCATAGGAGAAATAGAACCAGGACACAGGAACCCTAAAGGAGGCACAAACAAAGAACCCTAAAGAATCTCCAAGAGTCAATGGGACGATGACAAATCAGGAAGCAACAATCAAACCATAAGAATCTCAAACAACTGTGTCAGACCACCCACTGGAAGGAACAGTGGAATATGTCACGGGCTGGCCAGAATGGTTTTCCAAAGTACGACTGATGGAGGCTGGAACCTCGATCCAACCACTATCGAAAAAGGACAAGCAACAGGTACCAAGGTCACCATGCAAGAAACCCATCATAGCCCTTGTTTTGTTGTGTATACCAAATGGGGTATGGGTGAAATACAACTTTCTAGGTCATATCAAGAAGCTAAAATACTCGAACCATGATGTAATGGACATGGACAAGTTCCTAGAATTTGCAAAGAAAGTATACTTATAGACTGTGGTCGTGAATGCATTTGGGGAACCAATTGATCAACCACTCCAGTGGGCAATAGGATTGGAGAAAATGGGGATTTTAGGTCTGCTAGAGATACCACACTTTGGCAAAGGATAGTACGCAAACATTTGTGTCAAACAACTAATGGTAGCCACGCATGGCGGGGATATATGGTTGTACAAGCTCATCTCAATAGACGTGGAGCTCATTGCACTCATCACAGGGTTACCATCCTAGGGAATGGATCCCATGCAATTTATCAATGATAAAACAAATGGGAAAGCACTTGCGGAAGAGATGAAAAAGAAATATGGCACTAATAGGGGGACTTGGGGAATCATCATCAAAAGGATCAATGATGTCGCGACACAAATGGCCGCAAAAATCTTGGCCTACAATATGCAAATAAATTTCCACAAGGAGGAAGTCTCGGTTGGGGTCGTTGCAGTTGCAGAACAATGTGCCAAGGTCACCACAGTTAGTTGGGAACCTTATCTTTTGAATGTGTTCCTGGATGACTGCAAGTATGCGTAGGATCTAGGAACATAATTTCACTATTCATGGTTTATCATGTTGATAGCTATCATGGGATGGACGGAACCAAATTACACATTCTTCACCACCAGACCCAAGATGAATTGGGGATGAGGTATTTATCACTTGGCGTCGTGTCAGATGCTAACCAAAGGAAGATGAACGCAGTTGTATTTGAAGGATACCTTCACGACCTACATGAGGCTATCTCAAACCTTTGGATAATAACACCACAGGTTGTCGCACACTATTGGGACATCGCCAACATCAAGGCCACTTGACATGCGATGTGGATACAGGTGCAGAAGGACCCAAACAAGAAGTGGATACAAATGTGCTACTGCATCACTGAGGGTGACATAGACATGGTTATCTGGGATTGGGAGGACGACTGGAAGATTCCACTCCTCACCCAAGACATACCGAAAAATACAATGGAAGAGGAAACAGGGTAGGAAGAAACACAACCTCAGGAAGTCCCAGTGCCCAAGAAATGAAGGATGGGCTAGACAAAAACAAAGCAGATGAATGAGGGGAAAACTAAGATAGGGACCCATAAGGGGAAGAAAAATAATACACAACCAACCCAAGAACAACAGAAACATGCAGAATAATCATAGGGAACTACACCAAGTCCCAATCCAGAAGAACCAGGCCTGAATAAAAGACCAACTACTCAAACAGGGGGCACACACAAGAAAATGAAGGCACAGAGAACACCTCTAGAAGATACGATCATAGAGGATGATGCATAAATGATCGCCCAAATGATTTAGAATCATACAACTGAAGATTTTTAAAATTTTGTGTACCACAGGGATAGAATTCAAGAGGAGATGACAGACATGCGAAAGTTCCTCATGTAGATAGGGGAAGTGCAGGAAGAGGGCAACAACATAGGAGCATGACCATCAACATTCCAGACAGAAGAAGAACTAGAAGCAAGGGAGTGAGATACAGTTCACACAATATTGCAACTGAGTGCAACATTCCACATTACACCCAACATGTTGTACATGGACGGGATTGTGGGGAAAAAAACCCTAAAGGACTTATCTCAAATCCAACTGGTATTGTCATGGATACCATCTAAATATCTACACAAATTACAAGTTAGCATTACCCAAGAGGTATAGTCTCATGCCCGCATAGACTTAGCCAAATTATGGCAGGCAATAGAGAAGCGGGACGCACTGGAATTAGTATGTGAGTAGGATAAGCTTGAGACCCAAGAAGAGAGGGAACACATGAATGGATTGGAATGAAAATTGGTCGGAACTTATGAGAAGATTCCAAAAACCATGCAGAGGGATGAACTCATAGAAACACAAAATATTGATCAGATTGTGTAGGAAATCGATCAATATCAGAAAGATATTGAGAATCTCCACCATCATCTCACACTTACCACTCCACCAGAGGTAAGGCAGAAAAGGAAGTAGGAGGAAATAGAGCAACTAAAGGAGATAGAGCAACAGGTTAGCATAGGAGTCGACTTGTTCGATCAAGCAACAAAGCTCTCGATAAAGATAGAAGAGGATCAAAAAGTCAAGTAGTGGTACAAGGAATAAGAAAGGATAAGTGAAACTATCTAGGACATCAAGTAGAGGAAAAATACAATGGCCATCACAGAGCACATCAAAGGAGCGCAGGATATGAAGAAACTGCAAGAAGAACTCACCACTATGCAAACACTGAAAAGGGAGCATCAGGCTCAAATGGAACTGCTTCAAGAACGAGTAGCAGAAGTCATTCCACAGGAAGAGGAAGCCAAGACACATATAGTACAGACCTAGGCAGAGTGAGCAGGATTGATCAGTGATGAAATTGCAGTCCACATGATAGGCACACTGAAGGAGAAGACCACACAGGTCCAAACACAAGAAGCAGAGCTCAAGGAGAAGTTCTAGGCGATCACCAGGGAGATCGATGAAGCACACAAAGGTTAGGTGATTCAGGACGAGCCACATGTCAGTGTTGGGGGCATGTTGGAAGCAGGCCAAAGCAGAAAGAAAGGCTATTTGGGGGAAAGAAGGGATGCTCGAGGAAAGTGACAACTGGAAAGGAGAACAACACGCACGCATGCATGGAATACCTAATGACGTTAGGGTTAGGGTTTTACAATGTATTGTAATGGCCGAATAGATAGAAATGTATAAATATAGATACCTAGGTATAATAGAGGGGAGAGGCTAGTTATTAGTTGTTGATTGAAGCTATGCAATATTTTGTTATATGACCTATGTTTTTAGCTATTGAGCTAGAGAGGATTGAGGAGGGTAGATATTGAGGGTTAGATTGCGGGTTGAAGAGCCTGGTGCGATCTAGTCCACCTCATAGTATATCTTAACCCAAATAAGAAGAGTTGTAGGCGCGCAACGTTGTAGTTTCAAAACAACAATAATAAAAAATCTAAAGAGCCAGATCTTTGTGGACGTAGGCCAGGGGGGTGAACCAAGGTAACATCTGTGTTATGTGATTGAATGCATGTATTTCTTTATTGTCTTCAGTAGATATGGATATACTAAATGAATGAGTTGTTATATTTTATGCTTAATCGTAAATGATATTGCAGCATGCTAATAAGTTACAATAGAACTCTTAGCATACAAATCTCATATACCCCACTCAATCTTAGGTTGCAAACACATGAGTATTGTAGCCACCCATTAAGACTATCTCGAATGAGACAACATAGTGCACCATGTGCGCTGCGTTGACTTCTGTTTCACCAGGAGGGAAGAGAGTTAGAGGATTTGTTGGAAACCCGAACAGACATGAACCCTGGGTCCCTCAATATAAACTTAGACAGGATATATATAGAAGAATAACCAACAGAGATGGTCAAAGAATTGGACATAATTGCATCGCAAGAGGATCTATCTCAACAACAACGTCATTCAAATGTATGTATTCATTGAATTTTTCTATTAGGTACGAATAATTAATTAAACATTAAATATTAATTTTAAAATATTCTCTTATAGAAAAGAAAATAAAATGGAACTCATTCTACACATAAAACTGGATGACAAGGAAGAAAAGGGTTGATAACAAAGTTTGTGAGTAATTGTTACTTCCTTATAACAACTTAAGTTTTTTTTTGTATATTTTAACTTGTTTTACCACAACCATCATTGAATTTCTTCAAATAGGTGCTAACATACAAAGATGAGCCATTTGAAAAATTGATTGACAATGGGTTGATTAATGGTTTTGAGTATATGTTGGCATATCGAAAATTAATTGTGGAATTTGTAAGTATAATCTATGTTGTTTTACTTCTATCATTTTATAATTAATGAAACAAAAATAATACTTCATATTAAATCTATGATTTATTATGGGGTATAAAATTTGCAGGAAGCAAAGTATGGAACTGAGCCAACAGAAGAATTGTTGAAACAAGGCATGATATTTGATTTTGAACATATTTCTATGATTCATGAGTCAATTCTTTCTTTGGAGGTACGTTTATTTTCAATTTACATTCATGTATATTATTTATTTCAATTTTCATTATTCTCACCAATGTAGATAGACTCATTACAATTTATTTTTATGTTTGTAGATTGAACTTGAAGAAGAACAAAACAATTGAGGAAATCAACCAAACATTTAGAAAAATAACCCAAATCATCGAAGTAGCTCAACCACTAACAACAGTTCCAGTGAAGAATGATAACTAATATATTTGGATATCAATGCAAGCTGCAATTGTATTTTTTTGAAATAACTGTCTGTGAAAATCATAAATTTGTGTTTAATGTAATGGACATAGTTTCCCAATTCAAAGACAAGGGATTACCGACAAGTGTACCATTTTTTATGACAAAGACCTTCTTATTCATATAATAAAATATGTTTTAATTTAATCTATTGTGTTGTCCAATGTCACTGTGAAATGTTACATCGATGATTAAATATATGGATGACTGAATATTATAATGAAGAGATGCAAAATATTATGATATAACAAATCAATCAAAACATCGTATCCAAATTCACTAATCAAAATATAAGATATATGTAAATTGTTTGATAAATAATGGAATTAAAAAATAACAATAATTTCACTATCACAATAAAAAATTGTATTAAAAAAATGGCCTTCGGTGCGTTAAGATTATACAAAGCACCAGCGATTATCTGTTATTAATACGAATCGATGCTATTGTGCTATTGATAAGCACTAAGTCTTGTTTTTTACTGTAACACACCGCTGCTTTTGATTTCTAATGCACCGGAGGGTTTTTCTTGGTAACACATCGGTGCATATTATTTTATACAACATCAGTGCCTTCTTATTAATAACACACCAGTGCATTCTATGCAGAAAGCCCCGATGATTAATTATTTTTAACTTCCCTGGTGCATTTTGTTGTTAAAGACTCGATGCTTAAATATTTTACTGCCCCGGTGCTTGCATATTTTACTGCCCTAGTGCTTGACATTAAGTTTACATCATCGGTGCTATAGGTGTATGTATGCACCATTTCTTGTTCCTTATACAAACATGTCGATTTATAAACATCCACTAACACCTTTGGCCACCCATATTTTTTTATTTATAATAAACTTCCGTTATAGTATCCGCAAAAACATTCACTTTTGAAAACAAATGTTCTAGCAGAGGTTTTTTTGACAATTTTTTCCAATATTGTAACACTCGAAACCTCTGCTAAAAGTTATTTTCCTTGTAGTTTTGGCTGATATATTCTTCCAAAAATTATTCGAGAACCAATCCTCTTATTCCCCAACTCGTTGGTTGACAAAAGACTCAATCCTACTACTGCCAATCATGAGAATTTCAGACTTGATTTTTTCTTGTAAGATATCTTCCATCCTTTGGATTTGTTAATCCTGGGTCACTCATTATGGTTTCATTCTTGAGAAATATTATTTGTGTCATGGGTGATAATTACACACTTCTCTCATGTTGAAATCCATTCAAATGCTTTGTAATTGTAGGTATTTTTATGGAATATGTCAATGCAACTTTTAAGATACCGAATTTCGATTTTCAACATTTTTTTTCGTTTCAGCCATGGTAATAATTTTCAAGATGTGAATCCCTTTGGGTGGATGTAACTCATCAATATATTTAGGCCCACACTCTTCAGCATTTCTTGAAACAAAATAAATTTATTCATAATTAGAAAAGATACATTTTTTTTTGGGTTAGTTTGGAATATCTTCTATTTGATCTCTTGTAGTCATGAGCTTGTTGATTTTGTTTTCCAGATTATATGTCTCATTATTTTTTATGGAAAACCTATCTATTATAAAGGTAAGCTACACACTTTTTTCCCATTTCATTTTCTCTATATTATGTGACATGTAATCTCAAGGAAATGAAAAACATGATTTATCTACTTGGGAAATTCTTGGAAACTTGAGGATATCATTTTCATGGACTTGCCCATCATGACAAACATTAATTTATCGCTACTTAGAAATAAAATATTAATCACTTAATTCAATTTTTATTTCTAATTGTATCTTCATTTGAGTGGGGGAGGTCAATCCATCTAGGTCGTGACCTGAGATCATTCACACCTTTCTAGAGTGTCTTAATCACTATCATTTATTGATTATTTCCTCTTGCCTCTCACAAGTGTTATAGTCCAAAAATACCACATCTATGCATCCAAGACATTGGCCCATCCATTTGCATCATTTTCCAATCATACTGCTGAGGTTTCTTTCTAAAAAACAACTTTTTGGATAATGTACGTGCCTTGTTGTACTCTTATCCTGCATACATACGTGTGTTGCATGCTAGTCTTCACATGTACATATGCCTGCTACATGCTAGTTAGCCCATGTTTACCTCCAAAAAATTCAAAAAATATACAATTGTGTGTAATTCAATAGAGTTTATAGGATATGAATGGTTTCCTAACTATTTTACCCCCTCTAGCCCTTCCCCAAACTGAATAACCATATTTTTATCATATAAAAAGAGGTCTAGGGGAGTCGTTTAGAGATATTAACAAGAGAATAATAAAACTTTTCCAAAATCCATTCCCTTCTCATTGCCTGAGTTTTGCATCTTGCTCTGAGTTTTATCCTCAGCTTTCCCTTCCAGTCATTCTCCCTATACAACCCTTCCTTCTTCCTATCATGGCATGTTTGTTGTGATAATTCTATGTGGGAATGGTGCACTTTGAGTCATGAAAGAGGAGTGTTGGAGATATGGCTATAACATAAGACTGACGCAGATGGTTAAGGTTGTCATTGATGGCA